>ML783847.1:194749-286625 GCA_009831015.1 Picea engelmannii
CAACAACCTCTACATCAAGGTAAGTCAAGGTAATATTTTATTAATTGAAGTTTATGTTGATGATATTATTTTTGGTAGTGATGATGACAGGTTAAGCCAGAAATTTGCAAAAGACATGTAGAGTGAATTTGAAATGTCATTACCTGGAGAACTATCTTTCTTTCTGGGACTTCAGATACATCAAAGAAACCAATGAATTTTTATTTCTCAAACCAAGTATATCAGAGAAATGCTAAAGAGGTTCAGAATGGAAGATTGCAAACCAGTTATCACTCCCATCCAAACCAGTTGTAAGTTGAGCAAAGATGATGATTCAAAGTCTATAGATCAGAGGCAATATAGGTCAATGATTGGCAACCTACTATATGTGACAACATCCAGACTAGATGTAATGCAGGTAGTTGGACAGGTGGCACGATTTCAAGAAGCACCAAAGGAATCACATGTATTAGCAATAAAGAGGATCTTCAGATATCTCAAAGGAACAAAAGAGTTTGGATTATGGTATCCAAAAGGAAAATATCTATCACTTATGGCCTACACAGATGCAGATTGGGAAGGTTGTATTGATGACTGACGAAGCACCAGTGGAGCAACATTATACTTAGGTGAGTGTTTGGTATCATGGCTAAGAAAGAAACAATCATCGGTATCTCTATCTACAGTCGAGACAGAGTATATTGCAGCAACAACATGTTGTACACAAGTTCTTTGGATGAAACAAACTTTGACAGATATACAGGTTGAGTATCCATTCCAACATATTGTGATAATACAAGTGCCATCAGTATCTCAAAAAACCTGGTGATGCACTCCAAGACTAAGCACATTCCAATCAAGTATCACTTTCTACGAGAACAGGTTGCAGAAAAGAACATTAGAGTTGAGTATGTGGGCACAAAAGAACAAGTGGCAGACATCTTTACAAAACCACTTCCACAGGAAGCCTTTGAATATCTTCACGAAAGACTTGGAGTCATTTCTACTCCAAAAATGAATGCTTTTTGAATGCTTATCTTATATGTCTTAGATGTACACAAGGACGCACCATAAGAGGACAGTCTATAAGGAGGAGCAGCCCTGGATGGAAAGATACCTTTGCCATTGATGATAAAGGGGGAGAGATTTATCAGATGCAGAGGATAGAGGCATGGTTCCAGGAGGATCAGATTTATCAGATGCAGAGGACAGAGGCATGGTTTCAGGGGGAGCATGAGTGATATGATTTCAGTGTTGCATCAGAGTGTTTCCATCAATGCCAAAGGGGTATATTGTTGATTAAGGTTGGTTGTCATTGGTTGTCAAGATTACACCATATTTTAAATAAACGATCATGTAAAAGATGTAAGGAATAATCATATTGTTAATGTAGTTTTATTCATTGCATGTGTGCATATTGGTGTCATCGCACATGTTTTCTCTTAAGTCACTTAGCTCCGCTGGTTGTGGCTCTAGCACTGATAGACACTATTTGGAGAGGCTTACTGCACGTAGAGCACAGATTCATGGTAATTAATTTTAAATTGAAAATTATATGGCATTGGTTTAATATTTATATATGTGCACAAATTTGTATCTAAATATATTACTTATTTTGACAAATGCCCATCTCTCCATCATGTTCAACAAGCTATAGGTGCACATACTTAGCGTTTATAACTTCCAAAACCCACCCCACCTATCGCCTTACACACCCAATGACATGCTTAGGTATATCTATGGTTTGTAAACTGTCATGGATATTCCATTGGAACATATCGTAACAACACATATTATAGTATTCTAAAAAATATTTTACTATCAATTTTATTTCATTAGATCTCATATTTATTATCACCATATTATTTTCAAATTAATGACCCTTATTTTCCACCCTAGAGACTCAAGGAGAACCCATCGATGCTTCATGATGAGAATCCACTCTTCTACCATGTATTTTCCTTAGTTTTGAGGATGGTCATGCATGAAATGTTTGAAAAAGTGTGATCGATCACTACCCAACTGACTTGTATCCCAGGGCTGGTCATCGACTGCGCTATTGCCAACCTACGACCGATCGCTAGTTGCACTACTTCTAGCCTGTGATCGCCTCTTTTATCTTCTAGTTTTGGTGATTCACAAGGAGATTGATGTTAGGTGATTTGGTTATCTCGTGATATGAGCTTGGGAAATCTCAATCTAGTTGAGTTCGCTAAGTTCTAGAGATCTATAAGCCTCTGCTATCCTCCTCCACCAATCTATATCAGGCATTCCATGGGCAAGAGGGGGAAGAACCAATTTACAGATACATGCTACAGGATTTTCAAATGAGTTTTTCCAAGAAACCAGTCTTCATATTAGGTTATATTGCTCGTGTGAGGGCTAGAGAGGTGCAAGAGAAAGGAGCCTTGGAGGAATGCATCAAGACTCAAGGTAAAACATGTTGATGTATTCATTCTCTATTTGATTAATATATAAATCTATATGGTTTTCCCCTTCCAATTCATGTGTATTCCATGTTCAATACTTGCTTGTGTTAGATTTGATATTTCCTTGAGTAGATCGAATTAAATCTAGGATAGATATGAGACTTCCTAAAGCTAAAGAAGGCTTGAGGATTGGTATTTATTGTCACTTGTGTGTAGGAAGTAGGTTGCAAGAGATGGAGTTGGTTCTGCAAAGATACAATGACCAAAATACGTAAGGACAACCATCGATCTAAGAGGTATGCTATTCTATCTACTTGTTTAAATATGAACTTGTCTAGTAGATACAGGGAGAATTGTGTAGTGATCTATCCCACCATCTATCATGAATCAAGGGAAGATCAAAAGGAGGTCTTGCTTATCTTTAGACGAGATTTATTTGCAATATAATTGACGACTCCACTGGGGAAGGATATTTGATTCTTCCTTAGTTTTGTTTCCCTTGTTTCTTTACCTATAAAACCTATTTCTATAACCTTGTAGTCTTCCTTAACAATCTTCGAGAGATTAGAGTTGTCAGATATGTTCAACCTAGGCCAGTTTTGGGATTTTTTCCTAAATTTTGCAAATGGTTCTGACGAATTGGTTCAAACCAGTGAGACCATTGATGGGTTGTATAACTGTTGGGCCACAACTACCTGTAGACAATCGCTAGATGCATACCCGCTAGGTTGTGACCACCCCTATAGGTGATTGTTTTTCATATTTTTTCATATTTTCCTTGGTTATATCTAAAATTTTCCTAGACTTAAAACCTTGTTAGCGGTATGCTAACATTGATATTATCCATGTGTGAGACTCTTCTTTTTTGTTTGAGTTTGGAGTGGATTTGAGGTTTCTTGAGTGTTTTTTTTGTTGGGTTTTCTTGTTTGAATGAGCTAGCTTCCTAGTGAGTAGTGATCTGGGTAGCGTCCCCAACATATAGTTTCAAATTTGGTAGTGTATCTTTGTCCCTTTTGCATCCAATTTGTGTTTGTTAAAAGGTTTTCCATTCGTAGGTATTTTTCTTCAAGTTTTGTGTCTTTTGACCCCGTGTAAACATTGGATTGTGCCAGGGAGCATCACTATTATACCACACAACCCTTTAGTTTCTATTTACTATTTTGATCTACATGTTCATTTTCGTAGATTAGAAGAAAATTGCATTTCAAAAAAAAGAAATGCCAGGGTAAGGCTTTTGGGTGTTTTGCAAGAGATTGAATTGGTGTGTTTTGCGTTTAGGGGTCTTGTTAATTTCTTTGGTTTTCCTCTGCATGATTGTGAGGTTGTCATGTTGATTTTAAAAACTAAAAAGGGAAATTTTCTCTTCCCTTTCTTAGTTAGAGTTTATCGAAAGAAAAAGTTCCATATTTTGCAAGCATATTTTCTCTTCTTTGGATTGGTAAAGATTCAAAAACATCATTGAACTTTCATTCATTCCAATTCTTGATCAATATCCATAAGGAAAATAAAGCATAATTTAAGATCAATTAGACACCTTTTCTTGGTACAAAACTAACATAGATAGGATTAGGGACTTGGTATAGGGTTGGAGAGTTAACTCTCCAAGGACACATAAGTGAAACCTATAAGTCACTAAAGAGTGTTTAAATCCATTATCACAATGAGTGTATTGGGAAGCTCCTCTAACATATGAGTCAATCACGAGGTCACATTGGGCCAAGTAGAGTGATATCCACTCTATGCTTGTCTTGGTGTTTGCTAGACTACTTCGACTAGTATGTGTATGAGGGTCTCAAAAGTGCCATGCCTCCTTGAGAGGTAAAAATTATTGAGGCTTAAGGATTAGTTTCCCTATCCATACATGTGGTCATTCCTTCAACTTCTTTCCCATTCATCAATTGTGAAGTGGTAGCCATAATGACCTTTCCTAGGTATCTACAGAGATGTCTGCGGTTGGAAAATTCCTGCGATACATGGGGAAGATGTTCAACACTTGTCTTAGTTCCCCTGGAAGGTTCTCTCCTTAATAAAGGGTACTTGCACCAATCATGGTTGTTACAAGTGGGTTATCATAATTTTTCCTCACACCTTCATTAGAAAATCTTTTGGTAACTTCACATCCCTAAGAGGGCTAGTTTTTGGAAGGCCACTTGATCCATTGATATTGCTTGTTGATCACCTAGATTTTTCAAGGGTGTGCTCTTTGGTCCTAAGTATATGTCAACCAAAGGATTAATTGTTATTTTGGTTATAAAACATTTTGTTCATCGCGGCTGAACAATCACTTCATTGGTCTCATTGAAAATGAGGACTTGCACATATAACAGAGGAACAACCACTTCTTAAGGATACACAATAGGTAGCATATAGTTTAGAGAACCAGATAGAAGGTATCAGGAGAGTGATACATTTGAAGTTGAAGTGGTTGACAATAAACATCCACCTTAAGCCTCCTTTGACAGGTCCTAACGACCATGTACTTGTCTAGTTTAAGGATCTCTTTAGTGATACTTTTTTCTTGTTTAGTGATCCTCATATCATGTCCATCCTTATTTTTTCATCCAATGTGGCTAAGATTTCAAGCCCATCGATGAGCATTACAGGGGGCACCCTAGTGATGTCCAACTTGTCATCCCTTAGTGCCATCATACCTACACCGTCTTTTCCCATTTCATCATGTGTCTCCATTTGGGGTATGCTAACCATATCTTCTTTTCCTTCCATTAGAATACCTAACATTAACATTATTGTCCCATTTGTTACAATGCCCACACCTAGGTCTCCATCCAATGAGGGGCCTAGCCTTATTTTTAATGGAGGGAGTGGAACTTATTCCACCCCTAGTGTCCCTATAGGTAGCTAGGTGATGCCAAATGTTGGTTTTCTTTTTGGGTGGAATGTATCTAGTGGATTTGGGGTTGCTCCTGGCCAAGTTGAAGAAAAAAATGTTTTTGGTGGATTTAATGTCCCGTGGAGTAGTTCACCAATTCTTGGAAGATATATTTCTTCCAAATTTACCTCGGTTCCAATGGGAAATCCCCTTGGAGGCACTTGTGTTCTATGGAGTAGTGGAGTTTCTAGTTACACCATTGTTCCTATGGGAATTCCCCCTCAGGGAAATTTTTCTCATTGGAGTGGTTATCCTTTTATCCATACTTCCAGTCCTGGAAGTTATTTTTCCATGGCTAGTCATGTTCAAGGGAGTAATATTCTTTTAGGGTCCATGTTTTCTCCTGGAGGTAATCCTTTTGGGGGCATGTATGGTTATGGAAGAAATGATTTTTATGGGAGTCTTTTTATCCTTGAAGGAAATCCTTCTGGGGGAATGTTTATTCCCGGGAGAATCCATGCTCATTGAAGTGCTTCCATCCCTGGGGGAATTAACCCTTTTGGAATTTAAAATCCCTTTAGAAACATGAATATGGGGGGGCCTCAAGGCCCATCTAGGTCATAGGATGATTTTTTATCCACCCAATATTCCTTTTCCAACATGTCATTTCCTTTCTTGACGATGTTATTCTTGCCAAATTTGTTTCATTTGAAAAACGAACCCATTCTCTATGATCTGCTATGGCCAACCATACCTTACAAGCTACCCTTTGACATGCCGAAGTTTGATATAAATCCAAATGAATACCCATCCACACATATCATGAATTATCACTTGTGGTGTTTGTTCAGCTCTTTGATGGATGACAGTTTTAGACTACGTCTTTTCCAAATATCCCTAACTGGAGGTGCCAAAATATGGTATATACAACTTAAGGGAACTTTATTTTCTAGCTTCAATAACTTGGCCATTACGTTTTTGACACACTTTCAATTTCCCATTGGGTACGATACTGGGATAGATCTATTGACATCTCTATGTCAGGATACATCTACTCACATTTATGATCATATTCATGAGTGGAGACAAAGGTGTAGAATGAACAAAGCCAAAATTCATGACCAACTCCTCATGGAGTGGTTCACCAAATCCTTATTTCCACCTATCACCAAGGATGTTTCTATGGAAGGGGTGTTTTTCAAGGAGAAAGCTATCTTAAGTTCCCAACATTTAGACCTCATCTATTCTCAGTCTAACACTCTATATGATATCATACCACATGATATCAGGTTGTCAACAAATCCTAATAGTCCAAACCTAGGGCCCCATGTTGATGATGTGGTTGGTTCTATTTCCAGTTCATTTATGGGCCATTTAGATGGATAGTTGGGTAATATGAATATTTAATCAAATTGACCGGATGCTGTGCTCACCACCTAAATTGATCAGAATCTTGTTCAACCCTCCAAGGTTAATTCAATGCAATTTACACAATCGGATAATCCTTAGCAACCTCGGGGGAAGAAGAACAATAAAATAAAAAATTATGACTATGAACGTGGAGCTCCTCAAGCCCAAAACAATAATAAGGGAGGCACAAAAGAGAAGAAAACAAATCAGTTTCCCTACAAAATTTGTGGGGAAGACCATCCTACTCACCAATGTCCCAAGATGGATGAATTTATTCATTAATTTTACCAACAAAAGGCTCCCCAATAACTTTCTATCTTGACTTATCCATTCCCCCCTAGCCACAACAAATGTTTGCATAAAATTCCACCCCTTTGCAATGGGTCATGGAAGGTACTCAGTTCAAGAGATCATCCTCATCTGCCAACATTATGATGTGTTACTAGACGCTTTCCTTACAAAATTGAGCGCAAAACTATGACACTTTTGAGGTAGGTCCTACAAATCAGGAGCTAACTTCCTCTTCCCAACATGGTGGCACTCTCGAGATAGAGAATCCATCCTTTGAGACATTTCTTTTCCCACCTAAGGGTGTTCTTTGATGCATTACTCTTATTATCAATACACTGGCTGCCCACAACTACAACATTATGGAAGACTTGTCCCAAGCACCATGTGCCATGTCTGCTTTAGAATTCCTTCAAAACTTCCCCATGCAGTGGAAAACATTGTTGTCAATAATGGGTGGGGTAGATCCATTACAGTCTAGTTTGATTTTGTTTGACATGGTCCAAGATCGTAATATAATTTCCCACCAAATTTATTTTCAGATCCAAGTAAGAGTAAATGAGAAAAACATCTTCTACATAGTGGTTGATGAAGGTGTCTCGACTTGTATTATGTCCATTGCCTCTTGGAAATCGCTTGGATCTCCAAAGATCGACCCGTCTAACACCATGTTGAATGCATTTGACAGACACATATTTAGTTCTCATGGTATTATCACTACTTTTCCCATCAATTTAGGTGGTAAGGCTATCTCCATTGAAGAGGGGGATATTGATGCTCCTATGGAGTATAATTTATTACTTGGGTGCACTTGGTTCTATGAGATGACTGATTTTGTCTTGTCAGTCTTTAGGGTCGTTCAATTTCCTCACCAAGGAAATATCATCACGATTGATCAAATTGTCTTTTGTACCCTATACCTTCAAACCAATATAGGTTCTAATATACCCTTTGTCATGGATTCCCAGAGAACTTACAAGAATGTTGGTGCAATGATTTTCAAATAATCCTTGTTAACGGGTCTCCCCCCCCCCACGACCACATATTTCTACGAATGTTGCTCCAATAAATATGATCTCTTTGTTTACCATTGGATCCCTCAGGTCTTTTGATCCTTAGGTGGTTCCTATTCCCAAGGAATTTGATTATTATGGAGCCAGTATGTGACTCACAACAATTAAGATTGCCTACTAGGAAATCTAGTTATCATTTTATGACCTTGATTTGGATCTCCACCAATATGTGGAATGCGATTGATAATGTACTGGGAGTAAAATATCGATCAATGTACTGGGAGGAAAATATTATCATTCATGGATGGTTTCTTTGAATATAATATAATCCATATCAAACTAGAGGATTAGCACAAGGATGCCTTCATTTGTCCTTGGGGTACTTTTTATTATCGAAAGTTCTCATTTGGTTTTAAAAATACTAGGGATATATTCCAATGTGCCATGTCATATTCATTTAATGACATCAAACATATTGTAGAGGCATACTTAGACAATTTGGCTACTCCCTCCAATCAATGTGAAGATTATCCTAATTAATTGTGGGCCATTTTTACTCGATTTAGTTACTATAATATTTGTTTGAACCCAAACAAATGCATCTTTTCTATGGTTTCTGGGAACCTTCTAGGATTCATCCTATCCGAGTATGGGATTATGGTTGATCCGTTAAAGGTTGAGGCAATTTCCAACTTTCCTCCTCCTCTCACTATAAGACAACTACAAATTTTGCAAGCGAAGGAAAACTTCTTATGTAGATTCATTGTCAACTATGCCGAGATAACTAAAGGTTTTATGCACTTATTGAAGAAAGGTGTACCTTTTTTCTTGGATGATCAAGCCCAACGATCATTTGACACCTTGAAGATGTTGATATTATGGTAGCTGCGGGAGGTATTTACCTCCATGTGTAAACCTGATGAGAATAGAATATTCCGGGAAGTAACGAGAAGCCCTAATTGATTGGTTAATAACCCTAAAAGATAATTCGACTCAAGGGAATGACTTGTATTAGGTTATTAGTACCCAGAATAAGAAGTCAGCCCAGGAAGTCTGCCAAATTTAGTATAAACATAGGAGGCCAATCTTCATTTTGGCAGGCATTCTCAGAACTGCAGAAGCAACACTTGTGTGCACCGCAGTTAGCCAGTTTGTGCACAAGTCTGGAGGAGAGCTGCCATTGCAGCTAGTAGATTTTTGTTTTGGCTTGGACTATCCCTTAGTTATGGTTTGGACTATCTAATAAACTCTTGTTTGATGCGCTATCCTTGGAGAAGGGTGCACTACCCTTTGTTTGGCTATCTAGCCTAGGGTTTTCTTTTGGAATGATTCTCTGTCAAGGTTAAGGTGCTTGGAGGGTGGCTTCAACCTATGGTTGGGTGACAATATTAATATTGTATATGGTAAAATGATCACATTCTAACAGGTTATGGGCCCGCACCTCCTTCATTCAGTCTAACCACTAGAAGGGAGCATAGCCATAAGAAATGTCACTAGGGTTTATAGAAGGAGCAGTTACTAAATCACTGTTGCTAGGGTTACTAGTGGGTGTAGTTGCAGAAATCCTAACCCTATCATTGAGGCACCTTAAGTGAAGGGATTGGCCTAATTTCTAGATAGACTAGTGCACCCTAGCCTAGCGCACCTCCTGGTACTCTTAGGAAGCTAAGATGTCAAGTTTGAGTTTTTGATCAAATCTAGGGTTGACCAAGTCAAGGAAACCATGACCTACTCTATGAAGTCAGAAAACAAGTTATATAGGGATTCTAACCTCAGAACATGGAAGATAAGGATTGAACTCATCCTTGCCAAGAATAAAGTGTTGTATATCATGAAAGGAAAGATCGTGGAACCAGAGTTTGAAGAAGGAAAAGAGAAGGAACCAAAAAACATTGTAGTTATTGAGAAGTTAAGATACAGTGACATCAATTCCATGAGTATCATAGTGGAATCTATAAAATACCACTTGATACCCTACATCTCCCATCTTGACTCATCGAAAAAGATGTGCGATGCCCTAACAAATCTCTTCTCAGTCAGAAACATTGGACAAGTAATGAGTCTGAAGAATAAGCTCTATGACATGAAGATGAATGATGATGACATCATAACATCATACTTTGTGAGGATATCTCAGTTAAGAGATCAACTACAAGCTATTGAAGAGATCATCTCAGAGAAGGAATTGGTAAATATAGTGCTCAATGGTCTTCCCAAGACATGGGATGCATTTTCCACAAGCATGAACACAAGGAAGGAGTATCCCACATTTGAAGAAATTTGGAATTGTTGTGCACAAGAAGAATCAAGGATCAATGCAAAAGAGAAACCTCAAAAGAAATATGATTATCAAGCCTTCACAACAAAGTTCAAGCATTTCAGGAATAAAAAAAAGTTTGTCTCCAGAAAGAAACCAAATCAAGAGAAAGATATGTCAAGAATACAATGCTTCAATTATCGAAAGTATGGTCACTACAAGAATCATTGCCCTGAGTTAAATAAAATGAAGGAAACACACAAAGCATCAGTTGCCGAAGAAAGGAAACCCTCAAAGAAATCCAAGCAGGACAAAACATACTTCTTCTTCTAAGACAAGGTAAGAATACTCTTCATAGTTATTGTATATACCATATCTTCTGTACATATATTGCATATCCATTTTTTAGAAGATAACATTTTCAAAGAAAAAATATACCTATGGAAGAACAACAAGATAAGGATTGCTATCATTATGACTACAAGTTAGACAATACACATGTAAGGATGAAGTACATCAAACAATTCATGTGGAAGTTATTACAAAAGTAACAACTGCAAGATAAGTCGGGATCACAATCAATCTTGAAGAAACCTAGAATAAGTAAAGACAGAAAGAAGTCAACAATCAAGAGGAAATTGGAGAAAGACTTATGACACCTTATAGAAGACAATAAGGATGCAGACGAAAGTGTGGATTATGTTAGATGGAGGGTACCGAATATATACTCCCAAAAGAAAAACATGCACTCATACATGAAGCAAGGATTAGGAAGGAGCTAATCCTATGATCCATTGAAGATGATGAAGTATATATCCATGGTAGCAACCATGAAAAATAGTACATGTTCAGTTTGACTTTAGAAGAAGTCTTCTTCGAAAAGAAGCCCCAAAGTATCCCTGGTTGTCCATCCACATCCATAATCTTATAATGAAAGGAAGACGGCAGAATCTTCAAGGCATGATATCTATAGAAAACTCCATGAACTCAAGATCTAAAGAGAAACATGAGGAAGAACATGAAGATTCCAAGAGAGAAATAAAAGACAGAACAACCAGTCAGTGTATCAAGAATCACAAGACTACCGGCCTAACATGAACTCACTAAAAGAAATCAAGCAGAGGAACTTAAAGTTGTGACGTAGAACAATGTATGAAAATTTTATGAATGAAAGCATTGCGAGATCTAGAACTAGAGGTTCTCCCAGATGGAGGGAGAAGACTATGATGATTGTTCATTCCAGTAAACTAGACATACCTCTGCATGAGCCATTATATCGTCTGCAATATCGATGGGTTGGAGATAACATCAAACAAATGTAAGGATTGTTCTCCTCAATAGAGTAATCAAACAAAGAAGTGTATAGCAACCTAAAGGTTTTGAGGTACACCAGAAGGAGACTCTTGTATGCAGATGGAAGAAGACAACTTGGTAGAGAGCCTCCAATACATAGTAGAAGCGTGGTGAAAAATTTTCTATAACAAAGATACTGTATGAGAATAGTTACTTAGAAGCTTAGGATGATGGATTGCTAATCCATGACAAACCCTCATGATGACAAAAGAAGTACCACTTGGATATGTTCCAGTTTGACCCTTGCCATGATGTCATGAGCTAGCAGGAAATAAAAGATGAATCCAAAAATGATTGATCAGAGATATATGAATCCTTCATAGAATACCAGTGTTCCAGAAAGACCAAAGTACATTGATATCAATAATTACACTCTCTGTGATGAAGTATAGAAAAGATAAAGTGGTTCTCAAATATATATCTCCAGAGATGAGCAGATAAGCAGACATTTTGGTAAAACCTCTGTCTAAGATAAAAGAGTTTGTGTACTCAAGATGGAGCTCTTGGAGATGAATTCCTTATTGAAAAAGGAAGAGATGAATCCTAGGTTGGGAGGGAGCACTGATGTGTTATTGATTTATGGACAATCATTTTTCATTTCGAAAAATGATCCAGGATGAGAAGTTCCTTTCCAGTTCGGAAAGTGGTTTGAGATTTCTGACAAACAGGCATTTTCCAGTTCGGAAAATGGTCCAGATTGAATGGCCATTTTCAGAATGAAAATGGTTCAATGGATTGTTGATGTACCATAGACAATGATTTATCATTGTGGTTAACATGGGGAATGGTCTAGGATAGTCTCTCTTATTGAGGGTTACTCAAGAAGACTGGTCCGCCTCACCGGAAAATCATTCTTTCGAAGCTCACAGTTGTGAGAAGTTTCGAAGAATGGTCCATTTTGGAGGTTGGTGCAGTATAGTCATTTCCTTTGGAAATGGTCTGGAAAGTCATTCCCTAGGGAAGATTCATTCTCTCTAGGATGCACTTTGTTTAGTGTCGGATGAATGGACTAGATAGGTGAATGGTCTAGGTTCAACAATCAGGGACAAGCATTCCCTAGGGCAGACTCATTCTCTCCAGGTTGCACTTTGTTTAGTGCCGGAGGAATGACCCAGGGAGGGGAATGGTCTAGGCTCAGAAATTAGGACAATTATTATTCCTTTCTTTAGAATAATAGTCCATATAGCTCATCATTGATGTTTTACCTTCTAAGGGAAGATGCTCTTCCAAGATCTCACAGATGTGAGTGGAAGAACGACCCAGATAATTCAGTTTATATCATAACAATGTTTTGTGTGCAGGTTGATATCAGATGATTGTTATGGAGACTGTATGTATGTAGAAAATATATGTATGCTACTGTGGTGGACGTGTTCCACTGATTGTGACTATACGTCACGAATCAAGTATCTGTGTGTTACTTGGTGTGATAGTGTACCACTGGATTGTAGTTGTGTACTACTATGTATAGGCAAAGTTGTGTTCTATTGAATGATATTGTTCTGATTTCCTTGAAGACTATCAACAGTGTTGGAAATTATTATCACCTAGATGGATGATCAAAGGACAAAGATTTCCTAGATGGAAAATTGTTTAGAACATTAATTATTCTAGGACATATGTCCAGATTAGAAGAATGACTCTTGTCTCACTCTATGGTGTAAGTGACTTATCCAACATCATGTCTGATTACTTAGATGGAGTATGGTTTCGAGAGATGATGCAACTGATGACAATGATAGTGATGATGGTGCTCATGGTCTGGTCATGAGATGGTCTATACGACTATGTTGATGCTACCAGGTAAATGGTATGTTTGTGCTCAAGACCAGTACCTTCAAATACCTCCCTAGCTAGGAGGGAGTGTTGATATTATGGTAGCTGCGGGAGGTATTTACCTCCATGTGTAAACCTGACGAGTATAGAGTATTCTAGGAAGCAATAAGAAACCCTAATTGATTGGCTAATAACCCTAGAAGATAAGTCGACTCAAAGGAATGACTTGTACTAGGTTATTAGTATCCAGAATAAGAAGTCGGCCCAGGAAGTCTACTAGATTTAGTATAAATACAGGAGGCCAGTCTTCATTTTGGTAGGAATTCTCAGAATTGCAGAAGAAAAAATTGTGTGCACTGGAGTTGGCCAGTTTGTGTGCAAGTCGGGAGGAGAGCTACCGTTACAGCTGCTGCAGCTAAAAGATTTTGGTTTTGGTTTGGACTATCTGATCAACTTTTGTTTGATGCACTATCCTTGGAGAAGGGTGCACTACCCTTTGTTTGGCTATCTAGCCTAGGGTTTGCTTTCAGAATGATTCTCTTTCAAGGTTAAGGTGCTCAGAGGGTGGCTTCAACCTAGATATTGTCTATGGAAAAATGAGCACATTCTAAGAGAAGAAGGCCTTGACGTCGACTCCCTTATTGAGCCTTCCTGATTACGGTTGGGATTTCTTGCTCTATATCACAGCCTCTGAGTCCACCATTGGTACGGTGATTATCCAAGAGGAAAATATGCATAAAGAGCACATCATACACTATCTTAGAAAATAAATTTCTGGTCTTGATATTCACTATTATCACATGGAAAAGTTGGCCTTGGAATTTGTTCATGCTGTCCAATTTTTATGACATTATATACTCTTGTAGAAGAACACCATTATTTCTGATGCAAACCCAATGCAACATATATTGAGCGATTAGATCATTGGGGGTAAGTACTCGAAGTGGATAGTTATCTTATAAGAATTTGACTTGGGGTTTGTCTCCTCCAAGTTGAAGAAATATTTGGATTTTGTTGAGTTGATGCCTGATTTTCCCCGAGTTAATGAAGGGCCCGTGGCTAATGAATATTTCCTTGATGATTTCTTATTCCTCAATTTCACGTTTGACCCTTGGTACAGAGATTCCATTATGTGTCTCTGAAGCCGACATTTCTGTCCTTGACTATCCCGTGATGAGTGCTAGTGCATATGCCATCAGGCTAGACACTACCTTATCATCGATGACACTCTTTATTCTTGCTGGGTTGATTTTATCTTGCATCAATGTCTTGTCCATGAGGAAGTTGAATGGTCTTGAATGAATACCATGTTGTAGCCTGTGATGGTCATCTCTCTAGGTTAGCCACTGCCAAGAATATTTTTCTTATAGGATACTTTTGTCTCGTGATATTCAAATATTGTATGCATTCCATCTAGAAGTGTCACCTTATCAAATGTTTACTCGAAAAATGCATGCTCATCTAGCTCCATTACATCATGTAGTTGTCATCAGTCCCTTTGCAAAATGGTGGATTTATTTCACGATTTGTAAGCCTACCTTTGCTAATGGCCATAGTTACATCATCGTGGCCATTGAATACTTCACCAATTTGGATGAGGCCTTGCTACATTTTCTAATGATAGAATCACTGTTGCTTTATTCCTATTCAATCATATCATTTCTTGGTTCGGAGTACCTAAAACTATTATGATAGACTATGGGTCTCATTTTTGTAAAAATATGATAACTAAACTAGCTTCCAGGTTGGGTTTTTCTCATGACAACTCAACACCCTATTATGCTCAAGCCATTAGGAAAGTTGAACCCATCAATCATGTCCTAAAATCCATGATCTAGAAGATGTTAGGGAAACACAATATTAACAAGAACCTTATGATATTTTCAGCATTATGGGTCTACCAAACCTCATCCAAGACTACCACTAGGTTTATACTATTCCAAATTGTTTATGGTTTGGAGGTAGTCCTATTGATTGAATGTAAAATCCCATCTTTGAAGCTATCCATCAAACTCTTGCTTGATACCTCCGCAAAGGTATAACATCTATTACATTTGGCCTTGCTTGATCAACAACATCATGATGTCGCATTGGCCAATGAGACTCATAGGAAGTGGGTTAAATCCAAATATGACAAATAAGTTCAACCTTATGTCTTTTCAAAGGGTGAATTGGTTTTGTCTTATGACTAGTACCACGATACGTTATGAGTTGATAAGTTTGAACCCCTTTGGCATGGTCCTTACATTTTAAATGCATTTTGCATAAAGGGGACTATGAGTTGGTTGATTTTGATGAGAATCCTCTTTCAGAGCCTTGTAATGGGATCTACCTTAAAAAATATTATGCTTATTCCATTTGGCCACATGATGCTTTGTATATAATGTAATTTTTATTTTTGCAGTGGTGTGATTTTCCTTTATGTGTGTAGTTTGTCTCGGTTTGATGCTTATCATGCTTCATGCTTGATTTGTGAATTTCATCATCCACCTCTCCCTACGATATATTTGTAGCAGTCAGGGTTGAGCTATGTTTGTGTCAGTTGTTGTGCGATATTTGAGGTGTCCAATAATTGTGGAAAATATGGCCGAAGGAGGTCCACATTGAAAACTAGGTACAAGCCAAGGAAGGGTGGAGTGTTGAGCTCAAAAGAATTGCTACCCACAACCTTGGTGATAGTGTAAGGACCATAGTGAAGTGGACAGAGCTTATGATGGGGCCCTGTGAGACGCTCATTCTGAAAATGTAACCAGACTTTGTCTCTAACTTGAAACTGGTGTGGTACCCTGTGTTGATCATGGTGTTGCTTATACTTAGCATTGGATTTATACAAAATCTCCTAGACCTATTGGCGGATGTGTTGAATCCTCTCAATGAATCTGGTGGCCTTTTTGATCTCAGAATGAACATGTGAAGAGTCTGTTTGTGTGGTGGCAAGAGGTAGTGTAATATCAATGGGACCCAAGGGTTGGAATTCCATCCCCACCTGAAATGGGCTATGGTCGGTGGAGCTATGGAGAGTGTTGAACATAGGGGAGACTCTCATCCCATGTATGTGGATTCTTAGTGTTGTAAATGCATAGGATGTGCACACTCATCCAATTGATGAACTCTATTTGGCCATCTATTTGGGGGTGGAAAAAAGTGGATTTAGTGAGCTTGGTGTCCAATAGTGACCAAAGACTCGAAAAAAATGTGTTGAGGAACCTATTGTCCCGATCGGAGATGATGGTCTATGGTATCCCAAAATGGACCTACACTCGTTCGAAGAAGAACTTGGCAGTATCTTCCACTTCGATATACTTCTTGCAGACTGTGAGGATGGCCATATTCGAAAACCGATCAATGACTACAAATACAGAATCATTGCCTTACTTGGTGGACGAAAGGCCAGACATGTAATTCATTGACATGGATTCCCAAGGCTTCTCGGGAGTAGGAAGAGGGGTGTATAAGCCTTTCTTCTTGATGGATAGCTTGGAAATGGCACAAGAAGTGCAAAATGTGATATAATTTCTGACATCCTGTCAAAGTTTTAGCCAATAAAAATGTTTCTGAAGAACGACCATAGTTTTCTCCATGCCAAAATGTCATGCCATTCGACTGTAGTGGGATTCCTAAATCATCTTTGCACGCTCTCTTGTAGGAACAAAAAGATGTTCCATATGGCATAATAGTACGTCTTGAATGTGAAAATCGATGACAGTCATGCATGTACCCAAGAGATGATAGGTGGTGGGTAAGTCTGGATCTTGCTGATAAAGTTGGGGCCACTGAAATGCCTCATGACCACAGGAATGGAGTAAATTGGTGAGTGCAGCCATGAGAGGTCGACTGAGGAAGTCAACGAAATGATTTTAGATCCCTATCTTATAATTGATGTTGAGATGGAACTACTGCAGGTAGGTGGACCACTTCTGATGGCGGTCATTCTACAATTTCCCCCGTGTTTGTATGAATTGTAGAGGCTTGTGATCAGTGGCGATTATCATCTCCTTTCTTAGAATATAATGTTTCCATTAAATATAATATTGTACAATGGAATACATTTCGTTGTCATAGGTGGGGTATTTCTTGATAATATATGGGAGTGTCTCACTATGGTATGCCACCAAATGACTGTGCTAAGTGAGAACTACTCCTACAACATAGTTAGATGCATAAGTCTCAATATCGAACGGTTGTTGTAGGACGAGAAAGGAGAATACTGGATTTGAGCACAAGCGATGCTTCAGATCATCGAATGCTCATTGTTGTTCCTTCCCCCACATGAAATTTTCCCTATCCATGCCCCTGGTCACTTGGTTGAGGGCCCATGCAATATGGGAGAA
Source organism: Picea engelmannii (assembly GCA_009831015.1). Classification (NCBI taxonomy): domain Eukaryota; kingdom Viridiplantae; phylum Streptophyta; class Pinopsida; order Pinales; family Pinaceae; genus Picea; species Picea engelmannii. The sequence continues at coordinate 212,416 of ML783847.1, forward strand.
TCCCAACACGAACCCTTGGTAGAAGTTGGCAAGTCTCAAGAAGCTCCGAAGCTCAATTAGTGTGGTCCAGGCTGACAAGTCATGGATGACTTGGATATTAGTTGGATCAACATGTACCCCATGCTCATCAACAGTGTAGCCCAAGTATTGGACCTTGTTCATGACAAAAGAGCATTTTTCCAAGTTAGCATATAGCTTGTTTTGCCACAGAGTCCTCAAAACCTGTTGAATATGCCACATGTGCTCCACAATTAAATGACAGGCGCTAGCTCCCTCTGCTTCTTTCCTTGCACTTTTTCCATTTTAAAAACAATTAAATGAAAGGCGCTAACTCCCTCTGCTAATCCCATTTCCCTCATATGACCTTGGGTTGAGAACTAGGGATTAACCGAAAAGGCACTAAGCCTTCAGGTTTTAGAGCCTCTGGCAACCAACGTTTTATTCCAAAATACCGAAGTGATATACCCCTGAACTCATGGGATTTATCCATGTGTCCGTCCCCATATAAACAGTCAGGATGTGTCCTGCCTTCCTGGCTTCGGTCACATTTTGGTCAACACTCCCATTTCCTTTTTATTCTGGAGTGCCTTTCCTCCGAAGTGACAGATCTCACACCACATGTCCTCTTTGATCTAGTGGTCATGATCTCTCCTCGCTCTTCGCCTTTGGAAGAAATGAATGTTGGACTAACTCCTTTCTCTCCAATATATTCTCCTTCGAAATAGATCATGTGATGACACATGTCCACATGATATCAACAAATCAGACCTATTCGGCCACCAGAACTTCGGCAAAACGAGATTCTGATACTCATAAATTTCCTGGAGCTCTAGTTTCTCGGACCTACAAATCTCTTGACACCTATCCATTGTGGGAAAAAAAGTCACGATTGCTTCGCTCCTTCGAGACTTCGACGGTCTCACTCCTTGTACACCCGTTAAAATATCTGAGTACACAAATTTCTGAAGGATCCTTAAGGATATCCTTTGCACAACTATCGCAAGTCTAAAAGTTGTCAACACTTTGGCGATCCCTCGCTATATCTCCACCATAGGTCCTTTAAACTCTTCCCCCTATGGGATTGCCATCGCTAGACCTCCTAAGCTTATCTTCCCAAGGTATATGAGACCTTTGTCCTCCCTTTTGGTGCGCTCCTCTCGCACTGTAAAACGTTTGGACTTAGAAACTTTCTAAGTTTCCTTCCTCAGTACTAATGGTTTCTATCTCTCCTGAGCTTGGATTCTAGAGGTATATGAGACCTCCACCTACCCTCTGTTCACTCCCTTCAAACTTTTAGACATTCAAACTTAGAAAATTTTCTAAGTTGTTTCTCCTCAAAGGTTCAGATCGCTATCTCTCCTGAGCTTAATTCTCCAAGGTTTTAAAACCTTAGGTGCACACCTTACGACCTTGGAACTCTAGAACACTTGACTATTCTCCCCTTAACCAAGAGTCTGAGAAAAAAACAGCCTGTGCACTCCTTGTGTGGCTCTGTGATTTTCTCTACACTACTTCTATCAAGGATTCAACGTTATCTCTCCCTAGCTTCTCTGAGTTAAACTTAAATCTATCAACTCACTCCTTGCAGACAATATGCACTCCTTGCACGAACTCTCATAAGAGAAAAAAATCGAAACTTATTCTAACTCTATAGATTCATGTATCTAATCACAAAATGCATTCATAAGAACAAGAACAAGTATAAACAAAGAATTTAAATGAAGAAAAAGCCTACCATTCATTCTGATAAACACAGTAACAACAACACCAAAGATTTGGATTTAAGATTCTCTATTCTATTCATTCAAGTGATAAAATATACATAGATATAAACATTCCTCCATTGCTCCTTCAACAACTTATACAATTCTCTCTGGCTCTCAACAACGACAACTCTCTCTCTCTCTCTGTCTCTCTCTCTCTCTCAGAAATGAAAACTATCACAAATAAGTAGTAACAACTTTCACAAAATGAGCAACATCAACCTTATTTTGGGCATAAGATACAAATATCTATACAAGGGGTGATTCATCGAGATTTTCCCCCCAACAACCTAATTTCTATCATATCAGGATTAATGCATCCATCTACTAAGGACTTATGGATTTAATAACATTTACAAAAAAGATAAGGGATGATGTGCAACCTCTATACAATACATCCTTTACATTAAAGTGATCTTGATCTGAGATGATCTTTGGGGATGGCCTCAACCTCCAATCATTAATTACATTCTATTTCATAAAAATTAAAATTCAAAAAGGTGCTCTCTCCTTTGTAGAATTCAAATCAGCTTCATGCATGCGCTGGATGATGTGCTTCACTCCATCCTGTCCTCCTCTTTTAATGCTGATGTAAATTCTCTTGCATCATACACCTCTGGCCAAAAATTCATGGACTCCTTCTTGCACTATCTTTCATTTCTTTGAAATTTCTTCTTCACTTACCCAACTGGCATCCTCTTCTGGATGGCCTTTCCACTTAATCAAATATTCAAAATAAGTCTTTCTTCTGATCCTCTTGCCAATCCTCTGATCTATAATATTCTCTATTTGCGGATTCTCTGCTACATGCATTTGTTTTTCCCATTTGATGTCCTTATGATCATCTAATCCTCTTGTTTCATATTCCCTCTAAGGATACATATCTACAACATTAAAAATAGGTGATATTCCCACATTGTCTGGAAGCTCAATTTCATAAGCATTTGCTCCAAACTTTCTAAAGATCTTGCATGATCCTATCTTTTTCATTTTCAGTTTTTTATATGTTCCCCTTGTGAACCTATCCTTCCTAAAGTATGCTAATACTTGATCTCCAACTTCAAATTGAAGCTCTCTCCTATGCTGATCAACTCTATATTTGTACTTCTTGCTGCTGTCTTACATCTTCTCCTTGATCTCACCATGAAGTTTATGCATCTCTATAGCAAAATCTGCAGCTCCTGCACTTCTGAATTCATTTTGTCCTAAATTTCTTAGTTATGATATCCCTCTTGGGTGCATTGCATACACTATCTGGAATGAAATTCTTCCTGTGCTCCTATTTGGTGAATCATTGTATGCAAACTCTGCTTGTGGCAGAATCTGATCCCACTAACTTTTATGCTCAGTGACTAAGCTCCTAAGAAAATTCCCTAAACTTCTATTTACCACCTCAGTTTTCCCATCTGTCTGAGTATGGTATGCCGAATTGAAGGACAAATCTGTCCACAAATTCCTCCACAATTTTCTCCAGAAACGACCAACAAATTTGGTGTCCCTGTCTAAAACAATGTTCTTGGGCAAGCCATGTAGCCTCAAAAATTCTTTAAAAAACAGACTTTCTATGTCTATAGCATCATTATTTTTATGGAATGGTATAAAGTGTGCCATCTTGGAAAACCTTTCAACTACCACAAATATGGAATCACATCCCCTCTGGGTTCTTTACAATCCCAACATAAAATCCATGCTGATAACATTGCAAGGCCTATCTGGAATAGGCAATGGTTGATAAAGACAAATGTTATGTTGTCTTCCTTTTGCATACTAGAAAATTATGCATTTGTTCACAAATTTCTTCACTTCAGATCTCATACCTGGAAAATAGTATGAGCCACTCAATCGTGCAAATGGTTTTTCATGGCCAAAATGTCCTGCTAGGCCTCCACTATGCTTTTCCTTTAGCATATTGTCTCTCATTGAGCATTTTGGTACGCACAACTGGCTTCCTTTAAACAACAATCCATCCTGAATTAGATATTCTATCCATGGGATTCTGTCCCTTAACAAAGTATTTTCACATGCCTCATAAGCCTCTTTAAAATCTAGATCTTCTTGGTATATTCCCTTAAGGTGTTCAAACCCCAAGGTCTCCACTTTGAATTCCTGCATAATCAAACACCTCATACTCAAGGCATATACAAGTTTTTTTGCACTACCAGAAATATGCTTGATAACAAAAGTGAAATTTTGTATAAATTCCACCCACTTTGCATGCCTCTGATTCAACTTCTCTTGCCTAGTAATGAATTGTAGAGCTTGATTACCATTGTACAAAAAAAAATCTTTGGGAATAAGATAATGCCTCCACTTCTTTAAGGCTTGAATCACTGCATAAAACTCTTTATCATATGTGGAGTAATTATTCTTAGTATCATTCAACTTCTCATTGAAATATGCAACAGGTCTGTTATCTTGATTTAAGACCGCTCCAATTGCTAATCCACTAGCACCACACTTTACCTGGAAGGTCTTCCCAAAATGTGGCAGAACCATAATTGGTTATTCTGTGATCTTATCCTTCAATATCCTAAATATTTTCTTAGCCTCTTCTATCCACTTAAAAGATTTGTGTCTCTTCTTCACATTTTCTAATATTGGTGCACATATACCACTGAAATTCCTAATGAATTTCCTGTAGAAAATTGCTATTCCATGGAAACTCCTTACCTCAAATATACTCCTTGGTCATGGCCAATCTATGATAGCTCTCACCTTTTTTGGATCCATATTCATCTTATTTGAATAGATCACAAAACCCAAATATATGAGTTATGTCTTCATAAAAGATGACTTCTTTAAATTTATTATCAACATCTCTTGCTACAACCTTCTCATCACTAATGTCAAGTGTCTCAAGTGTTCCTCAGTTTTACTAAAGACTAGTATATCATCCAGATATACAATGACAAATTTACCTATGAAGTCTTTAATTACTTCATTCATCAACCTCGTGAATGTTCTTGGAGCATTTGTTAAGCCAAATTGCACAACAAGCCACTTGTACAACCCTTCATTTGTCTTGAATGTTGTTTTCCATTCATCTCCTTCTCTCATCCTTATCTGGTGATAACCAATTTTCAGATCTATCTTTGAAAAATGACTTGCTCCACTCAAGAAATCCATTAAATCATCCATCTTGGGTAAAGGAAATTTGTACCCGATAGTGATCTTGTTGATGGCTTTGGAATCTGTGCACATTATCCATCCTCCATCTTTCTTAGGACTCAATACAATTGGTACTGCACATGGGATTAGGCTCTCTGACTAAACCCTTTTCTAATAGATCTTGGACCTAATCCTTAGCCTCTTCATTTTCTTGAGGTGTGAATCTATATGCTTATTTTTAAGGAAATATTTCTCTTGGAATAAGGTCAATGTGATCACTGATGCTCTTAATGGGTGGTAATGAGCAAGCTAATTCATCCACCACTATACCAACAAAATTTTCCAGTAGTTCTTGAATTTCTTCAGGAAGATCATCCATAGAAGTACTGGTAAGGATTACTCTAGGATTTCTCACCACAACAAACTATATGTCTTGTTCCTTCTTGACTTCATTCAAGAGCTCCTTCTCACTCATGAGAAGTATTCTTGGGCTAGCTTCTCCCTTCCCCTTCTTATCCTCTATTGGAAACAACATGTGTGTCCTACCATTCTTCTCTAGTGTGTAAGTATTCTTCCTCCCATCATGTATGAAATTTCTGTAAAACTGCCATGGTCTTCCCAACAAAACATGACAGACATCCATGGGTATTGCATCACATAAAATATCATCTTTGTATCCTCTTATTTTAAATTCAACTTGGCATTGTTTACTTACCATTACCTGGTGTTCTTTTTGAATCCATGATACCTTATATTAATTTGGATGTGCAATTGTTTCTAGCTCTAGTTTTTCCACCATCTCTAAGGATACTAGATTATCAGTGCTCCCACTATCATTTATCACCTTGAAAACTCTATCCTTCATCTTGCAAGCAGTCCCAAACAAATTGCTTTTGTGTACTGGTGCTTCCACCTCCTTCTCTAGTTTCAAGAGAATTTTCCTCATCATGAGAGATCTTCCATCTTCAGTAGGTTCTTCTTCAACATTCCTTTTCTTTTCTTCATAAATGTGAGCTTCTCCTCCTTTTGTATCTTTCTTTTTCTTAGGACAATCCCAAGACATATGTCATGTCTTTACACAGACAACCATTTCACCTCTCCTCCTCTTCCTCTTCCTCTTCCTCGAGGAAAAAAATTTCTTCCACCAAATTGTCTTCCTTGGGAACTTCCTCCTTTATCTGTATGACTGTGAAACTTTCCAGTCTCATCCTTGGACTTTTGAGCCTTGTCATGGAAAATTTACTTATCTCTTTGTGGGCTTCTTCCTCTACTTATTTGTCTTTTCTTTCTGGCCAATTTCTACTCTTCCTTCAGGGAAGCTTGATAAGCATCTTCAACTTTCCTCATATTCACCATGTTGATTTCATCCTGGATTTCATATATTAGTCCATTAATGTATTTGGCATCCTTCTCCTCATTGCTTTCATGATGTCCATCTCTAATGTTCAGCTGATATAACTCTTATGTGTACTCTTTTACTGTCAAACCCTTCTGTCTCAGGTTCTGTAGTCTCTTGAACATATTTATTTGATAGTCTTTAGGTATGAATTTAGCCTTTAGCTTGGCTACCATTCAGTCCCAACTTTTAATTTTATGTTTGCCTTTGCTTCTTTGGTCAACCTGTAGTTCATCTCACCATAGTGTTGCATGCCCTTTTATCCTTGTGACAACATGTTTTATTTTCTTCTTATCATCGACCTCCTCTTAATCGAATTATTTTTCAATTGCTCTTATCCATTGCTCTTTTCCTTCATACATTGGGATTTCCATTTTTTCTCTATCTCCCATTTTTACAACACCTCTCAGCAAGCATTCTTCTACAACATCTTCTTATGCATCTCTTTCAACTTCTACTTTTTCACTTTCAGCCTCATTTATGTCACCTACATCTGGTGCTCTTCTCTATGTTGTTTCCATGGCATATAGCCTTGCACGAAATATCCTCATTTTCTCCTCCATTGCTGGATTCACTAAAGGTTTGTCCCTTCATCTTGTTGGCGACATGGCGCTAATATTTCTTCACATAGAACTTAAATTATGGCTATGATACCACTTTATGCAAACCCCATGTGTAAAGTCCCCGACCATCCATGACGAGCCACACTATGCCAGAGAACTCTCACTGTTCTCTCTACAGAACATACTGTAACATTTCCCAATATACAACTGAGCTATGCCATATAAATTTTCTAACTGCATGCAATTAAAACATATGCACACACAGAGCTCTTGCAGAAGCATTATATAAAAAACATATGCATACAAATACATCTATAAATACATAGATTCACACTGAAATTACCGTAAACATACACAACGGATTCATACTAAAATAAAAGTAAACATACACATGAAACATATACAAGAAATACCCATAAATTTACAGACAATCATAACCATGTATCATATAAACCCATAAATATAATCATGTAAATAACAATGCAACATGTAAATTTATCACCCAGATTGGCACTTATCTTGGTAAGAATGTCACCAACTGCGTGCAGACCTTCCACGAACCTCCCAACCTTAGACCATATTGTTCATCACTCTCAACAATGAGTCACCCCCGAGTTGGGACTAAACTCCACCCGAGTAAAGGGATTCCTAACCAGGCTAAAGGCTCATAGACAACATGAAAGACTTCGTCTTAGGTGCCATCTCAACTAACAACCTAAATTCCCTCATTCCCCACATGCCTGTCTCACTTAGAAAGTGTGCCCCTTCTCTACTCAATAGTCCTTTGGCTGCCCCGCTTCCTTTCTGGGCTTCAACAACAGGCCAGACAGGAAGTCTCAGAGCACTACAATTGCAGTTCATCACCTTCAGGAAATCAATCCCCAACAATTCTCTCACCTATAGAATTGGTCACGGGCCTGACAACCCGCTTCTTCAGTCCAGCTCCCAAGATAACCAGATACACTAACACAAATGGCTATGGATACGAGTTCAGGTACAATGATGAAGATACAAAGGATAGCTCAATGGGTGTGAATACTCATGGATGATTGACTATATGATTGAATGATTGTTAGTATGATGAATGAATGATGGAAAAGATGATAGGAAATGAACTAAGTCCCAACAATATGTATGCATTTCCCCAACTTGACACTTGTCATGTTGGGAGCTACTTTGGCCCACTTGTACCCAACTTTAGAACTTAGGATAAAGTAATTATCCATACATTATATTTAAGAAATATTAATATAATATTCCTTTTTGTCTTAATCTTCCTAGCTTATCCCCTTTCCTTAACTTATCCCCTCCCTTTCCATAACCAGTGGAGTTTAGTCCCCCATCTCTTTTATCGTGGTCAGTCTGCATGCAACGATGTATTTTATGTTAATTATGAGACATGTACAAGAATAGGCGCACTGGCCTCTAACATCTAGGCTCTCCGGCCTAATCAAAACATAAGCATACTAGCTTATAATAACTTGGCTCACCAGCCTATAAAATACAAAATATACACAAAGGCTCGCTGGCCTCACACTTAAGATGTTGCGCGCGGTATCCTGGAATGTGAAAACTTCCTCATTTTACTGTGCAGTACATGCGTGCACTATGTCATGAAATGTGCATACAAAATAATATCAAAAAAACTCATCGACTTAAGTTTCATTTTCATCTAGATTACAATTGGGCACGGCCTAGGGATATTACACTATGCTTCTCCCAGGGTCAACTCGACCTCTCGGTCAAGGATCATTCAAATTCATAGTCAGATTGAATATTAGGCTCCTGCTGACCCCCCAAACCGATTTACATAGGCCCCTTTCTTGTTCCCTGTGCAGGTTCTACAAAACCCATGGGCATTTTCCTGGCCCTTATTCCCTTTTAAAATTTTTTAAATGACATGCACTAGTTCCCTCTGCTAAGCCCCTTTCCCTCATACGACCTTGGGTTGTGACCTAGGGATTAACCCAAAAGTTTCTAAGCCTCTAAGCTTCGGAGCCTCTGGAAACCAACGTTTTCTTCCAAACTCCTGAAGTGATATACCCCCAAACTCACGAGATTTCTTCAAGTGTCTGTCCCCATATCAATGGTTAGGATGTGTCTCGCCTTTAGGGATTCAGGCGACTTTCAGTCAACACTCCATTGCCTTTTTCTTCTAGAGTGTCTTTCCTCCGAATTGACAGATCTCATACCACGTGTCCTCTTTGATCCAATAGTCAAGATCTCTACTCGCTCTTCGCATTCAGTAGAAATGAGTGTTGGAATAAATTATTTCTCCCGAATAGCTTCTCCTCCAAACTAGATCATATTTTGACACATGTCCACTTGAGATCAACAAATCATACCTATTCGACCACCAGATCTTTTACAGAATGAGATTCTTCTATTAATAAATTTCACAGAGCTCTAGTCTCCCAAACCTCCAAATCTATTGACACCTATCCACTATGGGATGAACGATCATGATTGCTTCGCTCCTTCAGGACTTCGGCAGTCCCTCTCCTTGTACACCCATTAAAATCCCCAAATACACTAAGTGGTAAAAGATCGTTAAGTCTATCCTTCACAGAACTATCCCAAGTCTAACGGTTTTCATCACTTTGGTGATCCCCCGCTACATATCCACCGTAGGTCCTTTAAACTCTTCCCTTTAGGGGATTACCATCCCTAGCCCTTCTAATCTTAAATTCCTGAGGTATATGAGACCTTTTTCTTCCCTTTTGGTGCACTCCTCCCGTAATGTAAAATGTTGAGACTTAGAAACTTTTTAAGTTTCCTTCTTCAGTACTAATGGTTTCTATGTCTCCTGAGCTTGGTTTCTAGACGTATATGACACCTCTGCCTCCCCTCTGTGCACTCCCTTCGAACTTCTAGACGTTCAGACTTAGAAAAATTTCTAAGTCTTTTCTCCTCAAAGGCTCAGATCATTATTTGTCCGGAGCTTAATTCTCCAAGATTTTAAAACCTTGGGCGCACACCTTGCGACCTTGGAACTCTTCAACACTTGACTGTTCTCCCCTTAACCAAGAGTCTGAGAACAACTTGACCTATGCACTCCTTGTGTGGATCTATGATTTTCATTGCACTACTTATATCAAAGATTCAACGTTATATCTCCCAATCTTCTATGATTTAAACTTAACTCTGTCAACACACTCCTTGCACGAGCTCTAAGAAGAGAAAAAAATTGAAACTTATTCTAACTCTATAGATTCAAGTATCTAATCACAAAATTCATTCATAAGAACAAGAAAAAGTATAAACAGAGAATTTAAATGAACATAAAGCATACCATTCATTCAGATAAACACAGTAACCTCAACACCAAACATTTGGATTTAAGCTTCTCTATTCTATTCATTCAAGTGATAAAATATACATAGATACATGCAGTCCTCTGCTTCTCCTTCAACAACTTATACAATGCTCTCTGGATCTCAACAAAACTCTCTCTCTCTCTCTCTCTCTCATAAATGACAACTATCGTAGATAAGCATCAACATCTTTCACAAAATGAGCAACAATGACTTTTTTGGGGAATAAGATACAAATATCTATACAAGGGGTTCTTCATGGAGCTTTTCCCCCCAACAACCTATTGCTATCCTATCACGATTAATGCATCCATCTACTAAGGACTTATGGAGTTAATAGAACTTACAAAAAATATAAGGGTTGATGCGCAACCTCTATACAATACATTCTTTACATTAAAGTGATCTTGATCCGAGAGGATATTTGGGAATGGCCTTAGCCTCCAATCATTAATTACATTTCTTTTCATAAAAATTAAAATTCAAAAAGGTGCACTCTCCTTTGTAGAATTCAAATAAGATTCATGCATGTGCTAGGTGATGTGCTTCACTCCAGCCTATCCTCCTCTTTTAATGTTGATGTAGATGCTTCTGCATCAAATACCCAATTTTGTGCGGAGGGTATGGAAAATATTGGTGAAATTAGGTACTGTCTGGTCCCTTTCTTGACGTAGGGTGGTCCATTTGGTGTACTATTTCTCATAGCTTCCAACATGGTAGTACTGTTATTTACTGGCTTCCCGGAAGTAATCCTATGTAGTGGCAACCAAAAATAATGCAAATTCCTCTACGACCCTTTGCTCAGAATAAGTATCCCACTAGTCCTTAACATGGGGGATGACCTTGAGGGGTGTAAAAGTAATATTTTCCTTGTCAGAAAAATTGTGGACTGAAAAATACCCTTCGAGCAGATTCAACCATTTATCTACAACATTCGCATCTATCAGTCCTTCAAATAATGGAATATTAAAATTTACCTATACCTTGAAGGGGGTTGCATGGGAGCTTGATGGAGATGCTTCTCCTATGGGAAATCATCGAGGGATATGCGCAAATTTGTCCATCATTTCGTTCCTTTTTCACGTGAGGGCTTCCTCGAGCAACATTTTAATAAGATCTCTTGCTCCATCATGTTTCTTTTCATACCCCATGGGTTGTTTTCAATCTCGACACAACTGATATTTCAATGGATCGAATGGTTCGAATCCCAACTTCTTGTACCCAGATCTTGTTGGTGACATGCACGAAGAAAAATAAATGAAGAGAAGACCTCTTTGATACCACTGATCCGTATTTAGGAGCGGAACGAGATGATTAATGAACAAAATACAATAAAATCAGATATATAAAGAACAACATAGATATCCAAAGAACAATATCTTCTATTGAATAAATGAAATTGGATGAAACTATAAAACTGCAGAACTAAAAAACTTGCTCGAATGGTGGTAGATATCTCTGAGAAGAGATGTGGTTGCTATGCGCATCTGTCTAAGAAGAAAAAAATTACAATGAGGCTCCAGAGGCTTTTTCAACACTACTCATGAATTCCAAAACCCTAGACATCCAAAAACCTAACCCTAGGAGGTGAAACGCCAAAAGTCATGTGGGCCCCTATGGGTAAGTTGGTACCTCAACTTCCCGTGGTCGTAAATTTTTCATACGACCTTTGTTTTAGGAGTGTGGTAGCCTATTGTAAAGGCCTTTTAGAGAAATACACATTACACTATCAAAATCTAAATTTGTCTACAGTTGGACTGTGGTGAGCCAAAAAAACATTGTTTAGGGATCCAAAATGGCCCTGGAAGTACAACAAGATGTGATGACCTGAACACATACAAAATAATCCAGTTGGATTAGGTGAGAGGCCACCAGTATACACCTGGAGGATGTGTATGGATTTAGACAGCCCCACAAGTGTAGAACCCCACAATTACAAAGAAGTACAAAAGAACGTGTTGAACTAAAAATAAACAAGAGGAGTCAGTTGGAATAGGTTGGTGTTATAACCCTAATTTGCACCAGATATGCTTACCAGGCATCAGCCCATCTCAGATTCCTTCTTTTCCAAAACACTACTAAACAACTCTTCTTAAAAACCCCCTTTATAAAATCCCATGCGCCCTGCTCCATTACTGCACATGTGTACATGTTGTCTGCCCCAATACAACCCGCGTGTACCTACAAAAGCACATAGAAAGGAAAGTTGCTAACAAAAAACACAAATTTGGGTAAGTTAACTAAACCTTTCAGCCATGAATGGCCGGTCATTCGACCAAATACCTAGCTCCTTCTAGCCTATAAAATAAGGGGTAAGGGTCCCATTTGAAAGGAGAAAAATCATAGTAAAGAAACTATACCCAATTGAGTATTCCCCTTGACCCAACCTTTAGCCATCCTTGTGCAAAGAGAAGTATAGAGAAAAGCAGTTGGAGGACAGTTGTTACACATTATTTTTGTCATCCCTATGACCATTAATTATGTAAACCTATCTGTTGCCTTCAGAGGGGTCAATGGCCTGAGTTCCTGAAGAGAGAAGAGAGAAGAACTTTTCCTGAGAAAAGAAGTTGCATTTTCCCTTGTAAAAACCCTGTAAAAAAGGAAGTTCGCAGGTTGCTATATAGGCAGGGTGTGAGAATTCCTGATTCTCGCAAGTTGCACCATAGCTAGGGTGCGAGATGTTCGCAGGTTGCTCTATAGGTAGGGTGCGAGAATGATTACACGTGGGAAAACCGAGCGTTTTCTCGAATCTTCTAGAAGGAGAAACTTCCATGGTGAGGTGGCATCCGAATGGTTTGGATCTTACTCGCTTTCATGATTTAGTGAGATCATCCTAACCTCCTCACCTTATCCTCTTCAACTTATAAAAGGATAGGAGCTCTCATGGAGAAGGGGTTCTTGAGCTTGTTATCTTTGGTTGGCTTGGAATTATTAGCTTGGTTAGAGTGTCTTTGAGATTTGCTTTGTCAAGATAGATTGTGAGTAGCTATTAGATCCATGGTCTCATAATCCTTGGAGCAAGAAGTGTGTGGGGAATGAAGGAAAGTTGGAAGGGACCTTACGACATCAAGGCCATGGTTGTAATCTCTCTTTCACATTTAATATGATACAATAATATGATTCTTTCCTATAAAGCTTGTTGTGTTTTATTGTATGATTCCTTGATCACATACATAGGTTTATATTGAGTTTATGCTATTACTATCACTTTCGTTGGTCACGTTCTTTTGCAGGATCATCATTGTATGAGCGTTGGAACGGAGCTAGGATGGCGATGGCGAGAGGAAGCGACGTTTAAATGGTATGTCACCTATCCCTCTTTAGTTAGTAAATTCAATATCTAAAACTTAAGGAAAGCGTCATGTTCTGGTGTGTTTTGTTCTAGATCTAGATGGATCTAGGGAGATCAGTTGGTGTTGCACCTACCGATTAGTCTGATAACAACAGTTGAAGAGGAGCCCAGGACTAGTTTCGAGGAGTAGTGTTGACCACATATTGTAAGTTTACTCTTGTGAAGATTATTACAAAAAGGAATACTTTTCCCATCCCGCCATATCATGTGTTCAAGTTGAATGTTTATTTTATGATATTGTCACAACTAACCCAACAAATAGTATATGAAATGCATGTTTGCATCTTTTTGTTTGTTCATGTGTGAATGCAGGTCAACTTTGGGAGGAGTCTTGCAATCAAAGAGCGAGTGAAAGAAAAGGGATCAACATCAAATGAAGGACTTAAGGTAGAGTTATCGAATCTCATTTACACCTTTGTATTGCATGAATGTGGGGTTTTTGTGTTGGGAGAATAGGAAAGAGTAGAGGCCTTTGAAATGGTCATTTTCTACATGCATGATTAGAGCAATTAAATGCTAAGTCCGTAGGAGGGATTCCCACCCATAAAAGAATTGGTGAACATATTGGGGAGCTCTAGGGTTTCTGGGAATATTTTTCTTAGGTATTTAAAAAAAAAAATTGGTTTCATTCCTTATTTTAAAGTTTCTGCAAAATTCTGAGCTAACAGAGATTCTGGTCTTCCATACTAGTTATCTCTGTTTCTTTGCTTGGTTGCATTTTTTTTTTACAGGACCCACAGAGGTACACGCGGAATGTATAAGGCCTACACACATGTACCCGTGCCCTACCTTCACACAGCCCATGTGTACACGCTAGCTGATGAAGTGTCAATTGCGTGTATGATTTCAGAAGATTTCTTTTAGAGAGGTGGTCATCCTCTCCCCTGTCAGAAGTGATCCTTCTCAAGGTTTTTCTGGAACTCATTTTGGGCTTTGTGTTTGTAGTTTTATAGCTTAGGTTCCACCTAAGATTGGTTTTTGTTCTATGAAATTTTCCTTGAATTGTTTTCTTTTTTCTGACAAAGTAAGTTTCCAAGTCTTCAAGAGATTCTAGTTCTCAATGCCAGTAGTCTCTGTCAGTGCTTGATTGCTTGTTTTTTCATTTTTGAAGAGTTTCAGAAGTACACACGACCTGCATAAGGTCTGCGCGCGTGTACACACACCCTGACTTTACACAGCTCGTGTGCACATGCTAGCTGTTGAACTGTCAGCAGGGTGCCTATGAAGATTTTTTTTTTTTTAAGGAGAGGTAGTCATTCTTTTCTTTGTCAAAAGTTTATACCTCTCAGGTTTTTTGGTCTCTGTCATAGTGGTCAGTAACTTAGGTTTGATCACAACAATAGATTTATTTTTCAATAAGAAGTTTTCCTCAAAATTTTCCTTTTATAGAGTTTTTAGACAAGTGTGAGAGTCCATTTTAATCTTCTTGTGTGTTATTTTTAAAGTGACTCTCTGCGATCTGTGCTTAGGCCAGAAGTTTTCTTGGTTTTTACTTGTCAATATTTTTCCTTTTTTCTTTGTAAGCATTCAAATAAAAAAAAATCTTTTATTTATTTGTTTGGTTAAATAGTTGTTGGTGTGCATTAGTAACCATGAAAAGTATTTGCTTTCATAAGTTCTTGACAGTTACTTACACGATAAGTAGCTTGTAGTTGAGTGAAATTCTGTTTTGAGTTTGTTGTTCAAAGATATTAGGAAATTTTATTTTGAAAAGTTGGTTAAAGAATTTAAAAGAGCAAATCTGAATTTGTCAAGAAGAAGTTATCTTGTTTCCAACTTTCTGTTTATCTTTATTTTTGTCTCTCAAAACATCACTAGTTTCACTTTCATAACCTTTGACTTAAGACAAGCCATAAAAATTAACGCTAAATCTAAAATTAATTAGACTTTTTATGTTTGTAGAGTCAACCAACTAGTTTAGGGTTAGGGCCTTGGATTAGGTTGGAGAGGAAACTCTTCAAGGCCATTAAATCAAAGTTTAGACTCTGAGTTAGGGAGTTTCCAAGTCCAGTATCGTGAAAGTTATCCAGGACCCCCCTCTAACACAAGGGATAAACATGAGGTCACATGCAGAAAGGTAGCAGAGATAACCCCTCCAAATCCAGACCAATCATAGTGGAGAACACATATAGAGGGTTTGTCTTGGGATTCTATTGATTGAATTTTCCACAGAGCTTTGTGGGTCTCAAATCCATTCGAGGTCCTCAGTTGTCTTCTAGACCACTTTCTTTTGATACCCTTGACAGGTTTCGGGCTTGATACCCTTCTCATTGTGGTCTACCTGACTGTCGACTGTACCCGCCTGGTGACTGTTCACGCGGTGGAAACTTAGTTTCCTATCTGTTTTAGTGACATACACAGGTGACTGTGGGGGTATACTGCAGTACCTAGGACATACAACGGGCCACGCTTTGCAGAGTATACCTGGAGGGTGCTTCCATTTTCGAGTTGCGCTTGCACTGGTAAGTTGCTCTAGTGTTGGTTGTTATAATTGTTCTTCCAACTAGTTTAGTGTTTTCTTGTTTTATCTTATAGGGACTTTTTCTAGTGTGTGCTGATTTTTATTGAACGAGTAGAAAGCCCTAGAGTGTCATTGATCTTCTCACACAGTGGAGGATCAAGAGCTCCGCCGGTCATGAAGGCTTCTGGGCCTGCCACCGGTTACACTGGAGCCACCCCTGCCACCTCTAAGGCGAAAAATGGACCAACAAGGGTCGTTTGAAGTGACCGGTTTACAGGAAACCACACCTGGACAACCTCTGTTAAAGGAAATTTCGACACCTTTAAAGTAGGCAGTAATGGAAGCAAATGTTGGCTCTTCTTCTGGGAATCCTAATATTTCTACCATGGTTGTCGTCATTGGGGGTATTCTACCTCCGAACCCATCATCATCGGTCTAGACCACCATGGCCTTGATCCCCTCTACCTCAAGCAGTGGTCCAAGTTCATCAATGACAACGGCTACTGCTCCCTTCACCTAGAGTGCGACATGCCCTCCATTTTCATATGGGATGCCTAGCTCAGGTACGATTCCTGTACTTTCTTTCTCCACTTTACAAACCTTAGGTCTAGGGGTAGGGATTTCTAACACTCCTCTGCAAAGATCCATGGGAGGCCCTTCCACCTCCTATAATGATTTCCCTTATGGGGGAGGTCATATACCTCCTTTGTCCCCTTCACTCGACAAAACTCACCAACATTCCACTGGGTCGAACATACTCAATAGTTCGTTTGGAGTTGGGAGTCAAGGACTACCTTCTCATAATATGCCGATAGGTTCGACACTATTTTCTTTGTTCAGAGCATTTGGTAATAAAACTTTCTCGTCCACTTCTTTCTCGACTAGGGGAAACCCCGGTTATGGACAACCAAATCCTATGCAGGGTACTATTCCTGTACAGGGGGAAAACTCAAGAATTCCTTCTAGAATAGGACCTTGAAACTCTTGGCAAGTATCAATTCCCTTGTCAGGAATGTTGATAGGGGGAAACCCCTTTCACAACCAATGGAACCCCGGGCAAGGCATAGGACCTATGCCCATGGGATCGGTATGGGGCAACCCTTCACAAAGCCCTTCTAATGCACACCATGCCCAATCATCTACGTCCTATTATGGGAACCAACTGATGATGTCTCTTCAAATGTTGAATCAATACGCTGGTCAAGGCCACGATTTCTACCAGAATCCTAGCCAACAACCCAACTTTTCCTGGAAACCTGGTGCCAATCAAACTCCAGGTCCCTTTTTCCATGGTTATCAACAACAACCGAAAATACCTTTCTTGGAAACCTTACATTTTCCATACTTGACAAGGTTGTTGAATGACCCCATATGTCACGATCCACGTTGGCCCCCTAGGTCGATGAAATTGCCTTCAGACATACCAAAGTTCAAAGCCAAGCCTAACGAATATCTAGGGGATCATGTGACCACCTTCCATCTTTGGTGCTCATCTAATTCGTTGAAATATGACTCCATACAATTGCGATTGTTTCAACGCACTCTCATTGGGAGTGCTACGAAATGGTACATTGAGCTCGACCGATCGAGATATTCTTCCTTCAGAGAATTGGCAATGGCGTTCCTAAACCATTTCCAATTACCTGTGAGATAGGACGTTGGCACATAATTGTTGGCCAATTTCGAATAGACTAAAGCAGACCATATCTCTGATCACATCCAAGAATGTAGACGTCGGAAGAGTTTGATCAAGGTACCAGTCCCACCAACATTTTTGCTTGAGTGGTTCCTTAAGTCTTTGGTCCCACATCTATCCAAAGATGTCACAACATCGGGAGTGTTTTCCGAAGAAGATGCCATCATGAGAGCTCAACATATTGAGCTAATTTATTCTCAGTCTGGTTTACTGTACGAGGTTTTTCCGGATGCACCACGATCCATACTTGATAAAACTAGACATAGAGTTGGATCACATGCCGATGGTATTTTAGGTTCCGCACAAATAAATCCCGTGGAACAATTGACAAAACAATTGCAACAATTGTCTATACAACACACAGTGGCCAGCCAAACTACCGTTTCGACTGCTCCCCCTACCCAAACGTCATATGTACATAGTGTGCAATCGACAAATCCGAAGGCCATCCAATAGCTTGATGGAAAGAAAAAACAATGCAAGAAGCGTAAGGGGGATAAGAAACCCACTAATAATGCTGGTGGGGGAAACACCGAAAAACGGAAGGTGAAGTATCCATGTAACCAATGCGTTGAAGACCACCCGGCCCATCAGTGTCCTTGACTTGTAGAGGGCCAAAGGTTTGTGTCACAACAACAACCTACTGTGTTAATGAATCCATTTCAACATGGGAAAAACCTAACTCAAGCCTCTACAAGCGTGGAAGGGGGAAGTCAAGGACCCTCTCCGTCTTCAAACAATCCTGCATCCATGAATGTGTATATGATGAAAGGTGATGCTTTTATATCGACTAGAGTGCATGACTACAGTAAGCCAAGCACCTCTGAGAAAGGTAAAGAAGATGAAATCCCATCTATTCCTCTCCAGATCGAGAAAAATTTGGGAAAAATAATGACACACATCCCAAAAGGTGCGTTCAAGAAAGCTTCTCACAACTCAAATGCAAGGGCCGCCAAAAAATATTATGTGGTGGAGGATTTGTCTAAAACCCCTTGTGCGATGTCTACTTTGGAGGTCCTCTAGAGCTTCCCTTCCCAGAGGAAAGATTTTTTAGCTGCTTTAGGATTTGCCGAGACTTGTCATCCAGGTACAATCATGCCGGATACAATCGACTTAAAACCTCGTCTCCCTTACCACGTAGCATTTCAGATAGTAGTGGCTTACCCCATGAAAAATTTTACTCGGAACATTTTCTGCATGGTGGTTGATGAGGGTGCCTCGACATGTGTCATGTCGTTGGCGTTTTGGAAGGCATTTGGCCAACCCGTTTTGTCTCCATCACCTACTCTTCTTACCACTTTCGATGGTCGTTTGTTCCAAGCACATGGCATCATCTCCTCTTTTTCCGTGCAGTTAGGAAGGAAGACCATGTGCATCAAGGTAGAAGTAGTCGATGCATCCGTCGACTACAATATCTTGTTAGGTAGGAGTTGGACCTATGTCATGAAAGCAGTGGTCGCTACAGTTTTCCGGGTCTTGTTGTTTCCACATGAGGGCCAGATCGTGACCATTGATCAATTATCCTTCTATAGACCTGACCCTTCATTGGGGCATCCACGGTCCCGATGATTGATAATCCCCAACTGGGCGTCGTCAACGTAGGGGTTGGTTTTTGCCCACCTCTGATGGGTGCTTTCGATTACCCACCTCCTCAAGGCGATTTCAAGTTCGTATCAGACCACCATAATGTTGAGATTTTCCAAGTTTCGTCATTTCGCACGACTTACTTCAATGATCCTTGGATTCTTCCTTCTCCATCGGCCATGATGGAAGGGACAGGGAACCATGGTATGCCCATGCCCTTGTCCACAAAAGAGGCAATAGACTCTTTAGTCCAACAAGATTCATCCGACACCGATCCAACTCCTGCACAAGATTTAGATCCGATCCTAGAGCCTATTTGGGCTCAAGGTTCCCTCGTTGATACTGATTCATTAGACTTAGTCTTGCCCTCAGATGAAGCAATCATTGAAGAAATGACTAGTCCGAAAAAACCCTGGGACGATCTCCATCATAGATCATACTTCCTCCCAGAGTTAAGTAGAATCGAAGTAGGGGAATTCACCTTGACTATGACTGGAGATAGGCCTTGTCCTATCAATCCATTGTCTATGCATGAGGTTTATGCCAAGGGTAATATGGCAACTATTGATGAAACTATACCAATTAATATCTCCAGAACCCCTGGTGTCATGGAGAATGTTTTCGTCAGAGCTGATTGTTCTCCCGAAGAGATTCAAATCTACACATACTTATTTATATAATTCCACAACGTTTTTTCCTGGTCTTACGAGGAAATTCTAGGCATTGATCCAAAAATAGTCGAACATGAAATCACAACTTATCCGGATGCCAAGCCAGTTCGGCAAAAGCTTCGTTCAGTTAATCCCAGGAAAGCAACAACTATTAAGGTCGAAGTAGAGAAATTGCTCAAAGCAGGTTTTATTTATCCTATCCATTTGACCCAATTGGTGTCAAATCCTGTGCTGGTCAACAAGAAACAAGGCACGATTCGCGTATGTATGGACTTCTGTGATTTGAACAAGGCCTGTCCAAAAGACAATTTCCCCACACCATTCATTGACCAGATAGTCGATGAATGTGTAGGTTGCGAGGCCTTTTCTTTCATGGATGGTTTTTCAGGATATAATCAAATACAAATCAAACCCGAAGACCAACACAAAACTACATTCATTTGTCCATGGGGTACATTCATGTATCGTAAGATGCCGTTTGGTCTGAAAAACGTTGGCGCTACCTTCTAGTGGGTCATGTCTTTTTCTTTCCATGATCTCAAGCATATAGTCGAAGCCTATTTATATGATTTAGCATCACGCTCTCATAATAGAGTTGATCATCCCACAAACCTCCGACGTATCTTTGAGAAATGTCGCTACTTACAGATTCGCTTGAATCCAAACAAATGTAGCTTTTTCATAACATTGGGATGTTTGTTAGGTTTCATAGTTTCAACAAAAGGGATCATGGTCGATCCTCTCAAGGCTGAGGCAATAGTTCAGTTGCCTCTCCCACACACAATCCTTCAAATTCAGAGTCTACAGGGAAAATCAAACTTTTTGAGGCGTTTCATCGCCAACTATGCCGAGATCACAAAGGGATTTATGCGCTTACTGAAAAAAGACATTCCTTTTCATTGGGATGATGCCTCTCAATGCTTCTTCGTAGCATTGAAACATGCCCTCACAACTGCCCCTCTGCTTTGGCCACCCAATTATAACAAAGATTTATTATTATACTTGGTTGTAGCAGAGTCAACCATCGATATGGTCTGAGTTCAAGAAGATGATTTTCTCTCAGAATATGTGATCTATTACCTGAGATGAGGCCTCGTTGGACCGGAACTCAATTATTCTCATATCAAAAAACTTATGTTCGCAGCAGTCCATGCTGTCCAATGGTTCTGTCATTGTGTTTTGTTTTGCAAGACCATTGACATTGCCATTGTGAATCTATTTCAATACGTGTTGACATGAAGGGAAATCAACAAAAAGATTAGTAGATGGATAGTCGTCCTCCAGGAATTTGACTTAGATTTCATTTCAATGAAATCCAAAAAGTCGTTGGTCTTTGTGGAACTTATCTCATAACTTTCGGTCAATTCAGGTGATGTTATGCTCGAAGAATGGTCTATTCAAGGAGATATGTTTTTGATAGCATCTTCGGAGCCCTGGTATGGATATATTCTTGTCTATCTCTAGAATTTGAAGTGCCCCACCTCTACTCCTCGTGATGAACGTCGCCGTATACATCATCAGGCCAAGAACTATCTCATCCTCAAAGACACTCTCTATCGTCGAGGTGTATATTACATTCTTCACCGATGCCTCACTCATGAAGAAGCATAAATAGTGCTTAATGAATGCTACACTAGAGCATGTGGCGGTCATTTATCTGGGTTGGCAACAACCCAAAATATTTTATGAGCCGGTTACTTCTGGCCGACACTAATCAAATATTACATCGAATCGGTCAAGAAGTGCCACCCATGTCAGATCTTGTCTCGGAAGATGAGGGCACATCCCTCTCCCATGTTTCCTGTCATCACAGTTGGTCCCTTCACCAAGTGGGGGATTGATTACACTACATGCAACCCTCCTCTAGCAAGGGGGCACCGCTATATCATTGTAGCCGTAGATTAATTCACGAAGTGGGTCAAACCTATGCCAACGTTTAAAGATGATGGAGAGAATGCAACTCTCTTTTTGTTCAACCAGATAATCATAAGGTTCAACATCCTGAGAGAGATTGTCACTGACCTTGGAAGTCACTTTCAGAACCAAATGATGACCAAATTAACATCAAAGCTTGGGTTGCGGCAAGAACATTCATCACCCTACTACCCCCAAGAAAATGGTCAAGTGGAAGCTGTAAATAAATATCTTAAGACCATCCTACAATGAACGATCAATTTGGCCAAGTCAAATTGGCATTTGATGTTATACTCGACATTATGGGCTTATCGAACGTTTGTTAAGACTGCAACCGGTTTCTCACCTTTTCAACTCGTTTACGGGCTGGAAGCAGTCTTTCCTATAGAATGTCAGATCCCATCCATAAATTTGGCAGTACAGTTACTGCCAGACACTTCTCCACTCGAAGAGTGGTTATTATACCTTGAGAAGCTCAATGAGAAGCGTTGTGATGCAGCCCTGGCCAATGAGGCTCACAAACAAAAATTCAAGTGTCAGTATGATCGGTCCGTTCGTCCTTGGATTTTCTTTGAAGGCGACCTTGTCCTGGTCTATGACTATGATAAGGACTCCCTGGGGGTAGGGAAATTCAAACCCATGTGGTTCAGACCTTTCATTGTAAAAGAGGCTCTAAAGAAGGGCACTTATCGTCTGGTAGACTTTGAGGGAAATGCTTTGGTAGAGCCTAGAAATGGGCTCTACCTCAAGAAGTATTACTCATAGGTAGGTCACCTTGCGGATATTTTTGTAACATATGTATAGTTCCTATGCATTTTGCATGT
The DNA here is from genome assembly GCA_009831015.1 of Picea engelmannii. Classification (NCBI taxonomy): domain Eukaryota; kingdom Viridiplantae; phylum Streptophyta; class Pinopsida; order Pinales; family Pinaceae; genus Picea; species Picea engelmannii. Next base: position 235,062 of record ML783847.1, read on the forward strand.
TCTAGTTTTTACCCCCTTTTCGGTTTTATGGACGTTTCGTGTTGATGTCATATTTTTCACTGTGGCAGATGTCAAGTGAATCAGAGGTGTTCGTTGGGTTTGCGGACGACGCCAGCTGACACACTCGAAGGATTGCTTCCGCTACTTGGGTAATCTACACACCTCAAGTCCAATTGTTATCTTCAGGAGGTATCTGTTTAGGTGACACCACAAACAATGTTTCCGAATATAGTGCAATTCTAGAATTGTTGCATGACACGTTGTCGCATGGTATTTCTCGCCTCTGGGTATTTTTAGTTGCTCAACTTTTTGTGTCTCAGTTAAATGGAGTGTACTGCATTTACAATCCTACTCTACACCGACGGTTCCTTAGGGTACGCCTCTTAGAATGAAGCTTTGATTACATTACATATAACCATGTTCCTAGGAGATTGAATCAAGTTACAGACACCCTAGCTAATCATGTATTAGATTGTCATATTTCACACATGTAAGGAAAAATACACACACACATGTAAATACATTTATAAACTAGATGTGTTCCATAAACCCACAAAAAGACATTAAAATCCATATATAATATAAAAAACATCATAGTACATAGGTGGGCGCAAGCGCCTCAAAAATAAAACCAGTAATGAGTCATGGGGCTTATGCCCTCAAAAAATATACAAGTAGTGCCCTTGACACGTGAAAAGTCCAGCCTAACTAAGGATGGGGCTGGTGGGCCCTGTTGTAATAATCAACGACATTATCCAAACGCCGAAAAGGCCGGACCCATGTCCGTGGCACCCCCACTGTGAGGTTGCATATATGGTGGCAGATCCTCAATATCTGCCATGGGGATTGTGCGAGTGAATGACGTAAAATTTCGTAGTTGAACCCTCTCAGCCTCACTAGCTAGAAGCTCTCTTGTTGCTGCTGGTCCCCCTGTGGCAGCAGGTGCAGCCCCTAGTCGAGGACGTCACTTGTTCTTTGCGTAATCTACTAGTCGCACTGGCCCCACATCTGCACTTAATAGAGACATATCTGTCAAATGCTCTGGTATAAAAAAAATGATATATATAAAAAACAACATAAAAATTACATATGTTTAACAAACAAAAAAAATAAACAATGCAATCTTACCCATCTCTCCTCGCTCCTCGCCAGGAGGTACCGGTATCTCAGGATCTCTTGAGAAGTCAATCCCAGCATAAGGGTAATCCTCTATGACTATATTCTGTCGTGAAAACCAAGAAAAAAAGTCGTCATCAAAGGACTCATTGGTCCTTCCTCCCCCCTGTCGTGGCAACAACACTGCCCATCTGTATATCACGGGAAGAGAAGCCTGATGCCCTCGTACCACCTCTCGAGGGCTGAAACTGGGCACTCTTTCAAATAATAAAGAGAAAATAATCGTTCCAAACCTGAAGTTCTTCTGATTTTGCAACCGACAATCTGTTAGCTGCCTCTTCATACAATCCAGTAATGTGGTGCTCCAATAAAAAATATGTGCATTTAAGCACTGAACTGCACATTTCATCTGTGCATGGGACGCTTGATGCAAAGCCGCAGACCCAATAATATTCCCGATGAGAAACATGATCGCCTGCAGTGATAAGTCTGAGATCTTTCTTATCGGCACTTGCGAGCTCATCCGGTCTGTACCCGCCTCACAATGGAGTCCAATAAACTCTGATATATTTTGAGGCCCAGAGGGAAACATATGGAAATTGAATGGTTCCCCTCTCCTAGAGAGGCCAGTTAGAAAGTATACATCCTCTGTCGTTGGAACCAACGACTGCCCCTCTAGCATAAAGGTCTCTGCGTCGGGATGCCAACAGTCAACCAAGGCATTCAATAGCCTAGGTTGTGCTTGCATGAAAGGACACATAAATATTTTTAACAATCCACATTGCATTAACACAACAACAACATTAGGGTCTTCCCTAACCAGTGCACTAATATCATCATGCTCTCTTTCTCTCCAGTGCACATACATCCTGCACATGGGCAAAGTTTAGGAGGGTTAACTCTTGATTTTTTAACTTTTTTTGCACTAAATGGAGGGTCCACACGGGCTATTGTGATGACAGTCGCGTGTGGATAGACATACATAAGACAGATAGAGTGTACACACGAGTTGTCATAGGATAGCCCGCGTGGACATAGGGCCGACCTTTTGAAGGTTGACACCCCCCCCCAAAAAATAAAACTAAATGCATAAATAAAGAATTGAATTGCAAGATGAGGTAGTTTATACTTACTTGGTCCATGCATATGGTTGTTTTGTCCACCGAGGCTCCCAGAATCAATTCTTTTCACAAAGGGGCAGTTTTGGCTTTTAGTCAATTTCTGAACTAACAGTGGTAATAATGAGCTACCAACTTCTATTTATAGATTTTTTGGCCCTTTTTTGTCAATTTTCGGACCCTTTTGTCATTTTTTCTAAACTAAAAATCATTTAAGATGGTTCAAGAGTCTTATTTGGATGGTCACGGGAAGTATTACTTTGGGTATTGGGATTTTTTTTTTAAGTTTTAGGGCGTTTTGACAGTCCTTTAGTAAAAAGTCATTTTTTCCAACTCGTTGCATTTAAGTCAAGATTACACCTCCACTTTCTACATCTCGTTGTCTTTTCTGCTTTTCCATAGGATCGATCCCACCAAGTTGTGACATGGAACCATTATTGATTCTTTAGAAATGTCATAAATTGGTGGTAGAACTCACTGTAACATGGATGCCCTAGGTAGATCCTAGTTGCATTATGGTGTCCATGCTGTCATTAACGACTATAGGCTCGGGAGTCCCTTTTAGTTTTCCCTGATTACGAGTTTGAGCCTCATTTGCATGATTCCTTATCACTCTTGACCTCACCCTCAGGACTCCCAAAAGCATAACGAGTCTTCTTTTAAGCCCTTTTCAGACCCTCTAAACATGAAAAGATTGTCGAGCGATCTTGTGGCCTTTCACGTTCGTTAAACTGAAATTTGAAGTCACGTCTATCCGATGGTATTTTACCCCTTTTTTGGTCTGGATGGTCAATTGTACGAACAAAGGTATACTCTAGAGGCCTTCAGATCTCTAGAAGAGTATTCTCAGGTATAATTTTAACCCTTTTTTGGGCCCGAGGGACTAAATTTACGAAAAAGAAACCCCCATGGAGTCCATAGTTAAGCTCTTTTCAAACTCCCTAAAATTGAAAATATCGCTAAGTGACTTTATTATTTCACATTCGTTAAAATGGTCCAGAAGAACATTCCTGACAGAGTCCATAGTTAAGCTTTTTTCAGACTCCTTAAAAATGAAAAAATTGCCAAGTGATCTTGTCTTTATCAAACTCATTAAAATGGTTTTTAAATAGACGTCTTGTCGGTGCTAGTTTACCCCTTTTTCGAATTGACTAGACTACCTTTGAAAAAGGTACCCCATCGGAGTCTTCTTTTACGATTTTTCAGACTCTGTAAATATGAAACACCACCGAGATTACCTTCTCTGGGCTCGTTAAAATTACATCGAAGGACATTACCATTGTGTATTTTGTTAACCACATTTGCATACCTATGTCTTTGGTCTAATGCCAGCTCCATGTTGCTCTCAAATGAGCCATCTAAAGCATGCCTTATACGCAAGCCCTGTAGCACTTTGCCTCTGCGTCTTGACACCTTTGGCCCCAGGAGGGATTTTTCCCCAGTGTCCTTTCTTTGAACATTAGTCTTTTCCTTGCACCTCAAACTCATATGTTTGTGACACTCATTTCTCCTTTGTAACATAACATTCTTTTATTCTTTTTCCAAAATTATTTAAAAAGACAAAAAAATCAAATATACCCCAAAAAGAGGAAGGGAAAAGTATTTTCTTTGTATTGGCAGCACAATGAGTCACCCTTGGATAAAGCAAATTCTTCTGTTTGTTCGTCAATACCTGGGATTTAATATGAACTTAGGAAGTTTTTCCCGCTACATTGAGCTGTGTCCTCCTTTGTTTGGTTATTCTTCCAAACATATGGAGAGTTTGTGTTGCCTCCTACCTCGTGAACTTATGTTAATGCCATGCTGCCTGAGTCTCATCATTTTTCATGCTATTGTCAAAGGGAAGATTTTACCAAGCCTGTGTCGGCCCCTCTACAGTTTGTCTCTTTCCCTCATGCCCGACCATCCTCAAAGTCCAATCAAGTCTTTGTTCAAAATCAATGAAGCCTTCATTCTGATCATCAAGATTCTCTAGTCCATGACTGATGAACCATTGAAGACCTCTGGGTAGTGAATTCGTACACTCATGTTACACTACTACCCGAGTTTTGAATATTTTTAATTTTTTTCCCGAGCTCTAAAGACCTCATCTCCAGCCATCATGCCTTATCATCTTCTAGAAGATGGATACTATACATGTATATCATTTTTGATTTTGAGATGTAGCTCCACTGTGTATTGCTCGTAGCTACACTTTATATAGTTATATGACATGGATCTACAATGTATTTGATTGGTAGCCATTCTTTTATTTCATCCAGATCATGGGTATGCTCGCCTCAGTGAGACAGTTGTTATTTTGCAGATGGCACCTCCCGATTTCTGGTCCCTGGGCTCACTTATCTGGAACATTGGTGAATATTGATAATGTATTTCAGCCATCAGATGCTCTTCTGACCTCACACATTAGGGGGCATCTGTTATAACCCTAATTTTCACCAGATATGCTTACCTGGCATTAGGCCATCTCAAATTCCTTCTTTTCCAAAACACTACTAAACAACTCTTCTTAAAACCCCCCTTTATAAAGGCCCACACGTCATTCTCCATTACTGCATGCGTGTACATGCTATCTGCCCCAATACAGCCCACGTCTACCTACAAAATCATGCAAAAAGGAAACTTGTTGATGGAACACACAACTTTGGGTAAGTTAACTAAACCTTTCGGCCATGCATGGCCGGTCATTCGACCAAATACCTAGCTCATTCTAGCCTATAAAAGAAGGGGTAAGGGTCCCATTTGAAAGGAGGAAAATCATAGTAAAGAAACTATACCAAATTGAGCATTCCCCTTGTCCCAACCTTTAGCCATCCTTGTTCAAAGAGAAGTATAGAGAAAAGTAGTTGGAGGAAAATTGAAGAGGAGCCCAAGACCAGTTTCGAGGAGCAGTGACGGCCAAATATTGTAAGTTTACTCTTGTGAAGATTAATACAAAAATGAATACTTTTCCCGTCCCACCATATCATGTGTTCAAGTTGAATGTTTATTTTATGATATTGTCAGAACTAACCCAACAATTAGTATATGAAATGCATGTTCGCATCTTTTTGTTTGTTCATGTGTGAATGTAGGTCATCTTTGGGAGGAGGCTTGCAATCAAAGAGACAGTGAAAGCAAAGGGATCAACATCGAACAAAGGACTTAAGGTAGAGTTACCAAATCTCATTTACACCTTTGTATTGCATGAATCTGGGGTTTTTGTGTTTGGAGAATAGGAAAGAGTAGAGGCCTTTGAAATGGTCATTTTCTGCATGCATGATTAGAGCCCTTAAATGCTAAGTCTGTAGGAGGGATTCCCACCCACAAGAGTGGGTGGCCACCAATATCCACTTGGATCAACAATGGATCTAAATAATATTGAATATATTAGAGGATTTCCAACACCTAAGAATGCAATGAAGGAAAGGTTATTGTTGGCAAAGAGGCAGACCCAAGGTTCAACACTTCAAAAATGCACCAACAAAACCCTAACTACCGAGCCTTTCGGCAACACCTGCGATGCAGGCAAAGTATCACCTGAGGTAGAGGCAGGGGGGGTTACAGGACTCAGGTGTCTGTAACCAATATGGGACACAAATATGTGATTACAATTACTTCACAGAGTACTCAAGAGCTACATGCATTAGTTTATCAACTTTATTCACATCACAGAACAAACCCTAAGAATAGATCGATGCAGTAACACTAAAAAAATACACATCACACTTAGAATCGCAGGTTAGATATAGCACATTCAACATAAATAAATCACTAAGATTTCATAGATCTATCTATCATACATAACAATCAATGCACTAAGTAGATTCACAACATAAACATCATAGCACAAAGCAAACCATCAACACATGATATACATGGTTGACCCCAGTGTGGGGATATGCCCACCAACTACTTCTTCTTCTTTATTAGGCTTCAATGTCTTACATTCTTCTTCTTATTTGGACTAAGCCAAAGAGCCAAGCTTCACATCGGACAAGTGATTTGTGCACTAAGCGCCAGATCCACCTTCCCAAAATCAGGTCAAGGCAAAGAGGCAAATCCTCTATCAAGAACATATCCTTACATATACAGTCTGTTGCACTAAGCAACCCAAAACTACTTGCACTCAGCCTTTCAAGCTATCAACTCTTCCTTTTCTACATTAAATTCTTACTTATTTATACTTTTACATTTACAAAAAGGCCTAATCATGGGTAAACCCATGGGTCGACATTCCATAACCTGTTAAAAAACCTTAAGAACCTCATGCTGGGTCCACAAAGCCCACCAAACAAGTGAGATCTGCGATCTCATCTCCGCCTGGGTGCTCCTTCCTCGGTCACTGTGTTGAAGTCCAAAAAGTGGTCAAACCTGACCAAAATTTCCTCAAAACTTGGTCAAGGGATAATAGGCCCCCAACACTCACATGTAACTCGTCCCAAGGAACTCAGACCTGGGCAGTGTTGTTTGGAGGGCCTCAATATTAAGTCGATCTACCTCGACTTTATGCTTGACCTGAGCCTCCTACTCAACGAGCTCTTGGATTATCTGCTCTATAATAGGCCCTTCCAGGCAATGTTCCCCTATCACAACTACTTGCTCTAGTTGTGAACCTTGTCATTTGATTTATTCAAACACCACACATTCTTCCTCCTGCAATGGTTGTAGCCTTTGTGTGACTTCCATTACTCTGCCCTGGATGCCAGTAATCTCCTGCTACTGGCCCACGTGCTATTCTTGTGATCTCTTCATTCTCTTGACTGCAGTGAGTGACGTAATTTGCGCTTGAACTGTCAATGCCTACTTTTGTGCTTACAACTTCCTAATATCTATATCTTCTATGAGGAATTCATAAGTTTGTGCACTTCTATTTCTCAACTACTTGCATTCTGAGGCGAGGGCTCTGATCCTTTCGACTACACTCATAGTGGTTTCCTCCCTCTGGTCGCACACTTATTGTGGAGTGATTGGTACTTCTTGGATCTCCAACTCCATTACCCTTTCTTGAAGCTGCTATATGGCCTCAACGAACTTCATCACTTGAACCTCGACTGCCTCATGTTCCTCCTATGCCAATCCTACCACAGAGCGAAGTGCTTTTCTCACCACTTCTTTGAATGTAATTTGATCTATGAGCAACTGGTCCTTTTCCCTAAGTATCTTCACTTTGTCTTCCTTAACCATCACTCAAAACTCATCCTTCTCATTTTCATAAGTGATTACATAGTACCACGCAACTCGTAATTGCTCCAAGATCTCTTATTTTTCTTGTTTTAAGGATTTTGTAGCCTTCTCCTTCTCTTCTTGGACTCGCTGAAGTTGAGCCTCTGTTGCATCTGCAAGTATTCGAAGTTGGGCTGGCTCATCCCCCAAGTCTGTAGTCTCTGATGAGGAAGGTGTTGCAGGGACTGCGTGGACCAAGCGAATAGCTTCCTGTACTTCACTCAATTCATTTTCTATCCTACCATATAGTTCATCGTACTTTGCTCCATATCTCTACAAGAGATGCTCAGACGCATCCTCCATTTCTCCGTGGACTAGAATGATATCATCTTCTATCAGTGTGGCCTCCAACTGGGTCTTACTAGTGCAGGTTTTCTTTCTTGCCAAAGGTTTCTGCGGAGAAACCTTCCTCTTCTGTAGAGTTATTGTTTCGGCAGGGGGATCTTTTGGCAAGGTAGCTTCACCTTATTCTGTATTTTCTCCTTCATCCCCTCCTCCCTATTCATCTACTTTGTCTCCTCCTCCTCCTAGGGAGTTAGGTTCATTTCCTTCAGGGGCACTGTCTTCCTCATCAGTCTCTACATCTTGGACTTCCTCATTTTTCTTCTTATTCTTTGCGCTGGTCTATCCAACATGCTCGACCTAGGTGACCAAGGGGCTTCCTATAATGTCAGCATCAGAGAGATCGACATCTGCAATGGGTACAAGGAACTCCTTCGACCATTCCTTGGTGATCTGCTCCATGTCTTTGCAGGTCATATTGTAATAGGACTGTAATTCCTCCTTGCTCTCATCCTTGCGCGCAATGACATATATAAAATGTGGATCTACACGGAACTTGGCTATCGGTCTGTACTGGTGCAAGGTGTGCGGTGTCATGCATGAAAATGAGTCTATGGAAACCTTCAATTGTTGATAGTAGGTATGGAACACTGCGTTCAACTTCCATTGCCTCAACATTTCATTCGTATACCATAATGTAGTAAATCTAGCTGCCAATGGCTCTGATGGTTCAATTTCTGGAAAAGTTGCTCCCTTAGGCATTTGCCAAGCGAAAAATGAAATCAGCACGAGTAGCCAGCTAAAGTGGAACTCGTATCCATGATCTTGTGCTTCGCGACAGTATTTCTCAAGCTCGTTGATGAGGTAACTCACCCAATTCATCTTCATTCCCTCCATGCATTTTCCTGCAAGGTCCACCGCAAACCCGGTGACCTGTGTGGGGTGGTTCTTTCTTACAAGTTTTCTAGTTATGAGTTGGAAAGTGAGGCGCACTGCGCCATCCTGGATAGAGGCTACCGTGTAGACTCACTTCCCCTTCTCAAATTCAGCATATGCATCCTTAATGCACTATGCCAAGGAGTGATCTCAGGTCTTCCTTGGGTAGAATAGCCGAGGGTCGGGTCCTTGCATGCTCAATCCTGTAATCAGGTGGATCAATGTTGGATCCATAGTAATCTGTCTTTCAAGCCACATGTATCCACCATGATACCATACCAAGAGGAGTTTAACGTAAGTTTTAACTTCCTCATGTCAACTAAAATGGGGAATCTTCATCACATTAAGTATCGTGGACTGTGCCAGCTCCTTTATCCACAACTAGGCGACAATGCGAGGCTTCTTCCCTGTGGTCCTCGTTAAGTATCTATGAGGGGCAAGCATGACATAGTTATTTCTGTCTCCAAGATTAAAGTCACTGTTCTTCAGGGATGGGATCTGTCCCAACTGGCTTCCAACTATGCATTTCCCCTTCAGAATGTACGCAGTGATCAAAGTGTACTTGAAGTCCCATGGGATGTTGTCACGGTTAACCGCGCCATCTAAAGGTAGGATATAATCAGGTAATATTGATGGGATCTACTTTGCATTAGCTAGATCATCACGATGCTTACTTTGCTTCTCAGTTGCGGGGTTAGTACAACACAAACGTCGTGAATTCGAAGGGGAAGCCTACAGTCCTCTAGTCGGCGATGCCTCAACATCTTCAGACATAGCTCTGTCAGCCATAAAATTCTTGAGGACCTCTTTGAAGGACTTCTCTAACTGAGTCTGTTTTCCCAACATTCTCACTTTTAAATGGATAAGTCAGGGTAGGCGAACGGACATGCGGGGTAAACAAGCAGAGGGCAATGTATAGGTTCTGAAATCATAGCTCGAAACACAATCAGTTCTCTATTAGCAATGTTAATCACATATGGAGAAAAGTGGTCCCGACGTAACTTCCGATAGGTTAAATAAGCGAGCGTCGTAACAGATTCTTCTAATGAGCAAGAATTCTTTTATCGATGCGAATCTATCCGTTATGGCATGGTCTCAACGTCCCAAACGTGGTCTATTCGGACATAAATGCATTTCCTAGTCGTTCTAGAGCATCGTTTTAACAGTCAAGACGCCTCCAATGGTCATATAGCTTCGTCAAGGAAAAGTCCCATTCTACGCGGTCCTGTTGTTCCGGAGAGGTTCAGAGCCTACAACCCTGCCTCCTGCGGAGTCTTCTCTGTAATTCCTTGTAGATTTTCTAACTTGGCTTTCTTCTTACTGGGCTTCCTTGCTTTTTTCCTATGATCTGAGTCTCTCTAACTCTTTTTGGATTCCTCTTTCCATTCTTAATCTTAGTTTCTCCTATCATAGTGACTTCGCAGTGATGATGTACTTCCAATGGGTTCAAAGTTAATATCCTTTTCCTTACCACTTCCTGGGTGGATTTATTTTCTTCTTGCATGGATAGGTCCTTTAATCCTTCTTGCTCTTTTCCAATTTCGACAACTAATTCTCTTTCCTTCTGTTGCTTTGACTTAACTTCTCATTCTTCTATCAGTCGATCTATTTTCCTAGCTATGAAATCCCTTAGTTATTTCTTTTTCTTTTTATGTAGCTTCTTCCTTTTCTTTCCTTCTGATTTGATCCTTCTCAATCCAATTCTTTCCTAAAAAAAAGGGAAAGGGGTGTTGTTCTCAACAAACTTATTGACTTCAAATTCCTCTTCAGTCGATGTTCCATGAATAATAATAGGTACATTAGCAACTCTTCCACACAAGTTTATCATCTTTCCTTTGAACAGGCCTATGCTTCCCAATGAAGGTACCACAGTAGGCTTTCCCAAAATTTACCAAGTGCTTTCTGACATAATATTCACTTGTGTTTCCTCATCCAAGACACAGTCTATGTCGAAGTCTCATATTCTTGTACCTATGCACTATTTTTCTTTCATGATCTCTCGTAAAATGACATCTTTGCGATCATTCATTGCTTCTTTTAACTATACAAATGTAGTCTGAACTTCCTCTGATCCTTTCTCTTTCTGTTCTTCTAACGTGCTCTTATTCTCTTGACTCATGTTCATTTGTTCAAGTTTAGCAATCATCCTTGGACAATCCTCAACCTCATGACCAACAATTTTACAACAAAGACAAATAAGACCTGTACCTGGGCATTCCTTAAAAATATGTTCTGGTCTTCTGCAGTTATAACATAGGGTTAATCCTCTCTTTCTTTTAAACATTCCCCAACCTCTCTTGTACTACACACTAGGATCACAGTGCTGGAATTGCAATCTACAATAATTCTTTCTAGGTTCTTGCATCCACTTGTTAGTCCAAAAATTATTTCTATGCATAGGGATAACATATATCTCTTCATTTCTATTAGCCTTACTTAGATCAACTCTTTCTTCCTACTGCGCCCTATCTTTCAGACTATGAAAAAATCTATTAAAGATACTTAAATTCATGCTTTCAAAAAAAAAATTTCCACTTATATTACTCTATCAAAGCACAAAACTTTACCTCTTTCAAGATCTTACCTCTTTTCCTCAAATCGGGTTTCTTTCTTAGCACAGAGCTTCGAAAGTCAAGTAGAATGTTGCACACTACAACGGTATATATACACACAAAGATTCTCTTTTCTTTAATTCAGTTCCTAGCAATCACAGTTCCAGATCCTGACAATGGAACCATTTGTTAGGACAGGGGTAGACCCAGGGTTCAATGCTTCAATACCACACCAACAAAACCCTAACTACCGGTCCTTTCAGCAACACCTGCGAAGCAGGCGAAGTCTCACCTGAGGTAGAGGAAGGGGGGGTTACAGGAGTCAGGTGTTTGTAACCAAGATGGGACACAGATATGTGACTACAATTACTTCGGAGAGTACTTAAGAGATACATGCATTAGTGATGTAGACCCCCTTTCTCTCCTAAGGGTTGTGCGAACTTTCGATCTAGGATCGATCAAGAAAATGAGTCTGATTGACTCTTTGGTCATTGCTAGACCCAGAACCAACTTACACAGGTCCTTTATCCAAAGACACAAGTCGTATGAGACTCGCGGGCCCTCTCCTGAGCGTTGTTCGAAACTCAATGCCAAACGGGCGCTAGCTCTTCTCTGGCTAAGCCCTTTCCTTTACGTGACCACAACTGTGACCACTCACCTGATCAAAAGGCGTGTCACAACTTTGCATATCGAGTCATCGCATGTGAGTCACCCCGACTCTCCCATGTTAAATTTGGTAGCATTGACAATCATTCTCCAATGAGAGGCCATATGGGCCACTCTGAGGCTAGCCAGGGAGATTTGGAGAATCAACCAGTCTTGTGAGTTATTGAAAAAAGCCAGGGGGAATGTACAACCTCTATGAGTCAAACCAAAATTCAGGACGAACGAGATGCTATGTGAGTCTAATGAAAAATTCAGGGGGAATGTACAACCTCTGTGATCATAGACAATCTAGTGCAAAAGTTAGGGGGAACATATAACCTCTCTGAGCATAGACAGACTAGTGCAAAATTCAGGGGGAACATATAACCTCTGTGATCCTAGTCAAACCTTGTGAGCCATGATAAAAAGTCAAGGCATCTAGAAAAAGTTAGGTTGAATATAAAATTCCTATGAGCTAGAAACAAACGATATTCTTAATATTGGAAATGATGTAATTGTGTTGATCTAGTGTGTTGGCACGTGTAAACATTATCCACCATGAAGAGAATTTCGAATTGCCTTGTCAAGAGTTGTGACTAAAGTATTGAGTCTAGTTATATGTTAGAACTAAAGTGTAATGTTGAGTTACAACTAAAGTCTTGAGTCTAATTCTATTTTAATAATGTTGAGTTACAAATAAAGTCTTGAGTCTAGTTCTATTTTAGAACTAAAGTGTAATGTTGAGTTGCAACTAAAGTCTTGAGTCTAGTTCTACTTTAGAACTAAAGTGTAATGTTGAGTTGCAACTAAAGTCTTAAGTCTAGTTCTAAGATCGAACTAAATCATGTCAGTCTCAAGTCTAGTTCTAAGTTCGAAATAAAGCATGAAGTTGAGTTATGTTTAATGCATGCAATCAGGTTACTATTTCGAGCTTTCCCTCTTCCCCTCTTCAACCTATATAAGAAGAGGTCAAACCCTCTCTTCAACACAGTTCTGCAATACATATTTCATATGCAGGTTGAGGGTGAAGCAATAGAGGAGCACATCAGTGATAAAGAGGCAACATATCAGATGTGTATTTCAGCAAGGTCTTGTAAGTCTTTGTCAGTTCAGAGTCATCTTGGAAAGATATTTGAGAGAATAACATTCATGGTGGATATTTGTAAGAGATATTACATTATTAATGCAATAAAGGAATATTGTTTGTTGGGGTTTTCTCCTTTTATAGGGTTTCCCCAGTGTATATGTGTTATTGAGATGCATGTTTACTTATCTACATAATTATTTCTATTCGATTATGATTTGGAACTGTTGAAATATATTAAGATGGAATCAAAGCATTGAAGAAAATAAAAGAATTAATCCTCATAAGACATCAAGCTCATAATTTAAGATGGTATCAGAGCTTAGGGTGTGTTAAACGTGTTGAAGTGCAGCATTAGGTACACACAAATCAAAGCAAGCTTGATTAAGTTTCTAGTGTGAGGACCATGGAATCCTCCATTTCAGTCAGGGCTGAATATAGGCTCGAAGGAGCCACCAAATTTAATGTGTGGAAATTCCGTATAACAAATATCTTGCACGCGCATGATATTGAGCAGTATGTGACCATAGTGGTGGAGGAACCAACGAATAATGCAGGAAGAATGACTTTCAGGAACAGTCAATCAAAGGCCAAGCGAATCATCTTTGACTCAGTTAAAGACAGTATAATTCCTGCAATGACTTCGTTGATGACTGCCAAGGACTGTATGGATACCTTGGTGAATCTGTATGAGAAACAGGCTCCAAGTTGGAAGAGGACACTTAAGAAAAATCTTAAGTATTTGAAGATGGAGAAAGGTGAATCAGTGGCATCCTTCTCTTCTAGGATAACCCAGATCAAAGATCATCTTTTGGTCACAGGGGTGACAGTGGATGGTGATGATTTAGTGCAGACCATTTTTGACGGTCTTCCTTCTTCATGGGAGACCTTCTTATCCAGTGTAAGTGGGAGAGAGATTCAACCCACATTTGAGAGGTTATGGCATTATTTCCTCCAAGAGGAGAGTCAAAAAACTACCAGGAGTGAGCCAACGAAAGAAGAGCACTCAACTTTAGCATCAAGATTCAAGGGAAAGAAGAAAGGCACTTTCCATAAAGGCTCTCAGTGGAAGCCAAACACCAAAGGTACATTCAAAGGAAAGAATATTGATACATATAAGATTAAATGATTTAGTTGTAATAAGTTGGGTCATTTTGCTAAAGATTGTTGGTTTAGAAAGAAATATCCTAGGAAAGGGAAACATCATGCCTCAACTACTGAGGATGATGAATCCAAAAGAAATCAGAAAAGTCCTTCTAATGAGAAAGAAAACAGGAAAGAATACTATTTGCCTTCTGTCTTATCCAGTTTAGTTTCCACGGGGCTGAAAACTTGGTTAGTAGACAATGGTGCATCAAAGCACATGACAGGGTACAAGGAGATCCTCTCAGATTTTGAGACAAAATATTTTGCAGAGTAGGTCGAGCTTGGGGATGAAAAATGTTACAAGATAGAGGGAGTAGGCTCTATCTCCTTTAGATTGGAATCTAGGGCTAGACTTCATGTTGATGAAGTATTATATGTTCCAAGGCTTAAGAAGAATCTACTATCAATTGTAACCCTTGAGGACAAGGGATATTGAATGATATTCAAGGACAGGAAGGCACTACTATGGGCTAAAGATAGCCACTTAAGTACAACAGAACCCATTGGAACTCAGAGTGGAGGACTGTACGTTGTGTTAGGACAATCATTTTAGGCATTGGCTCATGATGCGACTAGATCCAACAAATTGTGGCACATAAGACTTGGACATCTTCATTACAAAGCTCTTCTAGATCTACAAAACATGGTATGTGGTATGCCCTCTATTTCTCTTAGTAAAAATGAAATTTGTAAGGTATGCATGCTAAGTAAAAATATAAAGAAAGAATTTCCTAGTAGTGACAACAGAGCTTAGGGCATCTTATATCTGGTTCATTATGATGTATGTGGTCCCATGTCATCTCCCTCACTTAGTGGTTGTTTTTATTATGTTATTTTTATTGAAGATTACTCAATAAAATGTTGGATATATTTTCTTAAAGCTAAAAGTGACACATTTGATAAATTCAAAGAATATAAAACCTTTATTGAAAATCATACAGGGAAAAACATCAAAATCCTTAGAACAAACAATGTAGGAGAGTTTGAATCTCTTTATTTTGAGGGTTTTTGCAAGTCAACAAGAATCAAGAGGTAGTTGACCGTGCCATATAAACCTCAACAAAATGGTGTTGCTGAGAGGAAAAAGATGACTATTTGTGAGGCAACGAAAGTAATGATGTTTGACTAGGATTTGCTAATATATTTATGGGAATAAGCTACCTCCATTGCCATGTATATTTAGAATAGATGTCCACATGCTATTTTGAAGGACAAGACTCCTGGAGAAATCTTCTTAGGGATCAAACTAGAAGTAGGGCATCTAAGGATATTTGTATGTCCTATGTATATTCATGTCCCTAAGGAAAATAGGACAAAGATGGAACCCTCAGGCAACAAAGGGGTGTTTGTGGGGTACAGTGAGAACTCCAAGGCTTACAGGATTTATGTACTAGGTCAGAAGAAAATAGAAGTAAGAAGATATGTGACTTTCCATGAGGAAGATGCATTTAAGAAATCTAGAGAGCTTCAACAGAAATCAGAATCAGTTCAACTAGCTTCACTCTCTTCTGAAAATGAAGAGTCAGATGATCAGAGGGAGGAACCTCGTGAAGGGCCAAGTAATAAGCCTAGAACTCGCTAAAGTGTTAGAAATAAATCTTTAAGAACCTCCAACCAAAAGGAAGCCAGGGTGGATTAAAGAAATAGTGCAGGAAGTAGAAAGGATAACTTCTCCCAAAGGAACTTTCAGGGAAAGGAAGAGGCCTCATAGTTTTGAAGGCTATGTTGCATCGACGAGCAACATTAGTGATGTTGAATCTTCTTCATTTGAAGAAGAAGATAAATTACAAGTATGGAAGGATGCCATGCTTGAGGAATAGAGGTCTATTATAAACAACAATGTTTGGGACATTGTGCCAAGGCCAAAAGACAAATCAATGGTTTCTTCCAAATGGATCTATAATATCAAACATATAGTTTATGAAAGTGTGGAAAATTTCAAAGAAAGATTCATAGCCATAGGCTTCACTCAGAAAGAAGGAATCAACTATGAAGATACTTTTTCTCCTATAGCCAGGTATACCTCCATTCGAGCTATTATTTCTTTAGCTTCTGAACTTGGTTGGAAGCTACATCAGATGGATGTAAAAAGAACATTCTTGAATGGAAAGATTGAATAGGTGGTATTTGTGGAATAGCCAGATGGTTTTATACTGCATAAGAAAGGCAATCATGTATGCAAGCTAGGGAAGGCCTTGTATGGTCTTAATTTTCTCCCAAAGTTCGGTATGATAGAATTGATGGCTTTCTTAAAAGCCCGGGCTTTCAGAAAAGTGATGTTGATGCAAATCTATACTTCAAGGTAAGAGGTAACCAACCTGTTATACTAATCTTGTATGTTGATGATATCTTTCTAACATGAGATGAAGGGCTAATAGCCTGGTGTAAGAGGGAGCTAACCTTAGAATTTGATATGAAAGACTTAGGCTTGATGCATTACCTCCTAGGATTGGCAAAGACAAGGTGAGATATTTATGGCACAAGGAAAACACATAGTGGATGTACTAAATAGGTTTGGTATGATGGATTTCAAATCCATGTCTACTCCAATGGTTACCAACCTGAGGAAGCTGCATGATTCTGATACAGGTTCAGATTTGGTGGATCCCACCATGTATAGGCATCTGATTGGATCATTGATGTACATGATCCACACTAGGCTAGATATATGCTATGTAGTGATTGCAATGAGTCATTTCATGAATGAACCGAGACAAAGACACTGGGTGGCAACAAAGAACATCTTGAGATATCTCAGAGGGACCATTACTTATGGTCTGAGATATACATCCAATGGTGGTTTATTTCTACATGGGTATGCAGATGCTAATTGGGCAGGAAGCCCAGTGGATTGGAAGTGTACTTCCAGATACTTCTTCAGTTTAGGATCTGCTATGATCCCTTGGTAAAGTTGAAAGAAGGGATCCATTGCACATAATACAACATAGGCTAAGTACATTGCAACAAGTGATGCTATCAAGGAAGAATATGTCTCATAAAATTGGTTTTTGGGTTGTTTGGTGACAAGCTCGAGATGACGATGGTTCACTGTGATAATCAAAGTTGCATAAAATTAACAGAGAACCCAATATTTCATGACAGTTCAAAACATATTGACATGAGGTACCACTACATCTGAGACTTGGTCCAGGGAAAAACTGTAAAGTTACAGTACATATCCACGAGTGAGCAGGTAGCTGATATCCTGAACAAGCCTCTGACCTAGAGACAATTTGTGTAGCTAAGAGGCAAGCTTGGTGTGGCTGAGAATGACTCCCTCGCTGAGAGGGAGTGTTAAATTTGGTAGCATCAAAAATCATTATCCAATGAGAGTCCATATGGGCCACCCTGAGGCTAGCCAGGAAGATTTGAAGAATCAACATGTCTTGTGAGGTATTGAAAAAAGATAGGGGTAAGGTACAACCTCTGTGAGTCAAATCAAAAGTCAGGACAAATGAGATGCTATGTGAGTCTAATGAAAAATTCAGGGGGAATATACAACCTCTGTGAGCATAGACAGTCTAGTGCAAAAGTTAGGGG
This sequence comes from Picea engelmannii, assembly GCA_009831015.1. Classification (NCBI taxonomy): domain Eukaryota; kingdom Viridiplantae; phylum Streptophyta; class Pinopsida; order Pinales; family Pinaceae; genus Picea; species Picea engelmannii. The sequence goes on from ML783847.1 coordinate 252,686, forward strand.
GGATGTACAACCTCTATGAGCATAGACATATTAGTGAAAAAGTAAGTGGGAACATACAACCTCTGTGAGCCTAGTCAAACCTTGTGAGACATGAGAAAAAGTCAAGGCATCTAGCAAAAGTTAGGTTGAATATAAAATTCCTATGAGCTAGAAACAAATGATATTCCTAATATTGCAAATGATGTAATTGTGTTGATCTAGTGTGTTGGCACGTGTAAACATTATCCACCATGAAGAGAATTTGGAATTGCCTTGTCAAGAGTTGTAACTAAATTCTTGAGTCTAGTTCTATGTTAGAACTAAAGTGTAATGTTGAGTTGCAACTAAAGTCTTGAGTCTAGTTATATTTTATTAATGTTAAGTTGCAACTAAAGTCTTGAGTCTAGTTCTATTTTAAAACTAAAGTGTAATGTTGAGTTGCAAATAAAGTCTTGAGTCTAGTTGTACTTTAGAACTAAAGTGTAATGTTGAGTTGCAACTAAAGTTTTAAGTCTAGTTCTAAGTTTGAACTAAAGCATGTTAGTCTCAGGTCTAGTTCCAAGTTCGAACTAAAGTGTAATGCTGAGTTGTAACCAATCTCAATTCTAGTTCTAAGTTGTAACTAAAGCATGAAGCTGAGTTATGTTTAATGCATGCAATCAGGTTACTATTTCAATCTTCCCCTCTTCCCCTCTTGAGCGTATATAAGAAGAGGTCGAACCCTCTCTTCAACACAGTTCTGCAACACAATTTTCATATGCAGGTTGAGGGTAAAGCAATAGAGGTGCACATCAATTATAAAGAGACAACATATCAGAGGTGTATTTCAACAAGGTCTTGTAAGTCTTTGTCAGGTCAGAGTCATCCTGGAAAGCTCTTTGAGAGAAGAACATTCATGGTGGATATTTTTAAGATATCTTACATTATTAATGCAATAAAGGAATATTGTTTGTTGGGGTTTTTCTCCCTATACAGGATTTCCCCTAGGTATATGTGTTGTTGATATGCATGTTTACTTATCTACATAATTATTTCTATTCGATTATGATTTGGAATTGTTGAAGTATATTAAGCTAGAATCAAAATATTGAAGAAAATAAAAGAATTAATCCGCATAAGAAATCAAGCTTATAATCTAGCATCCTGACCTCAAAAATCCTGACAGAATCCTATCATGTGCTAACCCCTCTATTCTCCTTCAGTGATGTGACCCTTCACTATGATCGTGGGCCAATCTCTCGAGCACGTCACGATTTCACGTATCGGGAACTCTCAATATCTCCATGGGAAACCAATGGTCCAGATCTCTCCTTGATCCGACGACTCAGATCAAATCTTGAACTCGGATTTTGCGAGTTCCCAGAACTCCTACTTTCGATTTCCCAATTTGTAAACTCCCGACAAGACCAAATATATGGTTCAACTCCCTCCTCCGATCAACGACTATGATCAAATCGGAATTTCATGATTCACAAGTTATTATAACTTTTCCTTTGACTTCTCTAAGTCATGAGTTAGTGAAACCCTGATCTCTCGCCACATGTCCCCCTTGATTGATGGTTTCGATGATTTGAAAATTTCGTAACCCCGCTCCTCCTGCGTACTTTCAAATATTATCGTTAATGCACTTTACCTTGATCGGGTGACTATGATTCTTTTGCGCTCAGATCGAATGAATGAGATATTTCCCCCTTTGCACTTGCTCCTCGTTGTCTGGACACTGATCAGATGGTCCAAATATTTCTCCCTGAGCTTACGCTTTCTTCAGACTTAGAACATTTTTGAAGGATTCAAAGGGTTTGACCTTTGTCCTTCCTGCAAGTACGTTTCTTGGATCTCGTTAACACTTATGAAATGTGTTATTCCTCTTGAGCTTGGTCTCATGAGGACTTCAAATTCCCATGCACTCCTTGCATTCCAAGGATTTCGATAACTTAGATCCGAAGGATTTATTGAAAATAATTTCCTCTCGCCCTCCTGGGGTTCTCTTTTCGGGTTCTTCGACTTCTTACAAAGTCCCTTCGATGCTAAGTTGAATCTCAGATCTGTGCACTCTTTGCACTAGATATTTACGCAAGGTTCAAATTCTTGCGGATGACTGTGCATGCCTTGCACCAGTCGCTTTGCAGTCCTTGCAAAGGGAAAGTTTTGTGCTATCTCTTCTAAGCTTCGGAACTGAAACATATTCCGTCAATGCACTCCTTGCATTCTGTGTGCACCCCTTGCACCACTTGAAAGAAGAGAAACGATTGAAACTTATCCTAATATTCATAGTTCCATCTACTCATAATGAAATTCATTCATTCATTCATGAAAAAAAATAAGAGAGAATTGCAAAACAATGTCCACACCATGCATTGGGTCAATTTTCCTTTGTTATATTCATAAGTGAAAATGGCTACAACTGTAATCAAAAACCCAAAACCAAAAAACTCAGAAATCTCCTACTAACTTGCAGCTACACTCATTTGGGCGTACATAACCTCTATTTATCTCAGAGGGATCTTAGGGTTCCCCCTGGCTACTTGTCTACATCAAAACCTAACCTACAACTATCTTAGTCCAGTCGCATTCCAGAGCCGTAGTGGAAACTCCCACTTCTCTCGCAATCCCTTAAGCATGCGTCAAAGATTTTTCTGGCGTTGAGTTAAGGTGTACTTCAGAATATCTGTTACAACTGCCAGTGCTGAGATTCTGTAAAGACTCCTAGATGCTGATAGGTCCTGCTTTGCATGATTTCCAGCGATGCTCCTGCATCATAATCCCCTTGACAGAAATTCATGGACTCTTGTCCATGAGCTCCTGCACCGACTTTCCTTGCTTTTGGATATTGACTTCATTTTCCCAACTGGCATATTCTATTGGCTGTCCCTTCCACTTGACCAGATATTCAAAATAGGTTTTCCTTCTAGTATTTTTGTCGATCCTCTGATCAATTATCTTCTCCATCTGTGGTTTTTTTGCTACAAGCATTTGTTTCTCCCACTAAATCTTCTCTTGATCTTCTAATCCCTCAGTGTCATCTTTTCGGTAAGGATATAGGTCTGAAACGTTGAATATGGACGATGTCCCCACATCATTTGGCATGTCAATCTCATAGGCATTTGCATCAAACTTCCTCAAGATCTTACACAGTCCTATTTTCTTCATATTTAACTTGTTATATGTTCCCCTAGGGAACATTTCTTTCCTGAGATGTGCCATAACTTGATCTCCCACTTCAAATTGAAGTTCTCTGTGATGTTGATTAGCTCTGTGCTTATACTCTTGGTTATAGCTCTGCAACCGTCCTCTAATCTGGCTATGGAGTTTCTGCATTTCTGCAGCAAAATATTTTGCTCCAACACTCCTGATCTCACTCTATTCCAAGTCTCTCAACTTAGACACTCCCCTGGGTTGCATTCCATACAATATTTGGAATGGGCTCTTTCTAGTGCTCCTGTTTGGTGAGTCATTGTATGCAAATTATTCTTGTGCCAAAATCTGATCCCACTGATTATGGTGTTCAGTAACCAGACTCCTCAACAAGTTTCCAAAAAATTTTCTTACCACCTCAGTTTGTCCATCTGTCTGAGGGTGATAAGTTGAGCTGAAGGAAAAATCTGTCCCCAACTTCTTCCACAGTGTTCTCCAAAAGTGACCAACAAATTTTGTGTCTCTGTTTGAGACAATGCTTCTGGGTAGGCCGTGAAGTCTTACAAATTCCTTGAAAAATAGATTTTCAACATGTGTTGCATCACTAGCCTTTTGGAATGGGATAAAGTGTGGAATATTTGAAAATCTATCCACCACCCTAAATATGGAATCAAATCCTTTTTTCATTCTTGGGAGTCCCAGCACAAAATCCATGCTTATTGCATCCTAAGGTCTCTCCGGTATTGGCAATGGTTGATACAATCCAATGTTCTGTCTTTTTCCTTTTGCATGTTGGCAGATTCTACGTTAGTTAAGAAACTTTATCACTTCTGTTCTCATACCTGGCCAATAGTATGAATTTCTCAACTGTGCAAATGTTTTATCATGGCTGAAATGTCTAGCCAATCCTCGACTATGTTTTTCCTTCAGAAGGTTATCCCTCATTGATAATTTTGGTATGCTAATTTCCCTTGAACAACAATCCCTCTTGAATCATATACTTTGTCCACTATCTTCTTTCTCTCAACACAGGATTTTCACATGCTTCATATGCTTCCTTTAAATCTATATCATCACAATACATGTCCTTAAGGTTTTCAAACCCCAAGGTCTTCACCTAAAATTCCTGTAGAATCAAGCATCTCCTGCTTAATGCATCAACAACCTTGTTAGCATTCCCAACAATATGTTTTATGACAAAAGTAAAATTATGCATAAACTCAACCCATTTCGCATGCCTCTGATTCAATTTTTATTGTCTGGTTATGAATTGTAAATATTGGTTATCGCTATACAAGACAAATTCTTGTGGGACAAGGTGATGTCTCCACTTCTTCAAGGATTAAATTATGGCATAAAACTCTTTATCATATGTGGAGTATTTTCTCTTGGTCTCATTCAACTTCTCACTGAAATAGGCAACAAGTCTATTATCTTGGCTCAAAACTGCTCCAATCGCAACTCCACTTGCATCACATCTCACCTGCAATGTCTTCTCAAAATTCGGCAAGACCGGAATTGGTCGTTTTGTTATTTTTTCCTTCAGTATATTGAAGCTCCTCTTGGATTCCTCTATCCATTTAAAATACTTGTGCTTCTTCTTCACTGTATCCATCATTGGTGCACAAATTCCACTAAAGTCTCTGATGAACTTCCTATAGAAGCTTGCTAATCCATGGAATCTTCTTACCTCAAACATACTCTTTGGTGACAACCATTATTTGATTGCTTTCACCTTCTCTAGATCTATCTTCAGTTAATTTGAAGAGATCACAAAACCCAAGTAAATGAGTTTCGTCTTCATAAAAGAGGACTTCTTCAGATTTATCAATAGATTCTCCTATTGTAGTATCCTCATAACTAGTGTTAGGTGCCTCAAATTATCCTCTTTAGTCCTGCTAAAGATCAGTATATCATCTAGATATACAACCACAAAATTGTCAATAAAAACTTTCAGTATCTCATTCATCAGCCTCATAAAAGTAGTCGGGCCATTCATTAAGACAAATGGCATAAAAACACACTCATACAAACCTTCATTTGTCTTAAAGGCTGTCTTCCACTCATCACCTTCTCTCATCCTAATCTAGTTATATCCACTTTTCAAATCTATTTTAGAAAAGAAATTTGCTCCACTGAAACAATCCGTTAAATCATCCATTTTTGGTAAAAGGAATTTATACTTGATGATGATCTTGTTAACGGCTCTTGAGTCTGTACACATTCTCCATACTCCATCTTTCTTTGGGCTCAACACAGTTGGTATTGCACATGGACTCAAGCTCTCTCTGACCAAACCCTTGTCTAATAGTTCCTGTACTTGGTTCTTCACTTCCTCATTCTCTCGAGGTGTTAATATGTATAGTACTTTGTTAGACATACTTGCTCCTGGTATCAAGTCAATATGGTGGTTGATACTTCTGATGGGTGGCAATGAGTTTGGTAGCTCATCCACCACTATGTTAGCAAAATTATCCAACAATTCCTAAACTTCTTTAGGCAAATCATCCATTGAAGTACTTGTAAGGATAAACCTGGGTTTCCTCACCAAAAAAAACTGTATCTCCTGTTCTTTCTTGACTTCTCTCAGGAGTTCCTTCCCGCTCATGAGAAGTATTCTTGTGCTGGATTCCTCTTTCTCTTTCTTCTCCTCTATTAGCAAAAACATGTGTGTCCTACCATTATTATCCAAGGTGTATGTATTCTTCCTCCCATCCGTTGGCATGTTTTACAGACAGTGTATGCTTTTCATTGATGGAAAGTACAACAACAAAGATGGTAGCAAACGTGCAAAGGATTGTAGGCAGGTCATTGATGACAAGATCAGAGTAAGCATCGATGAAAAATAGGAACAAAGTAAGCTCAGGAGTAATTAGCACAGAGTCGATCACAGTGTCTAAGCTCGAGAGGAGAAGCACCAGTGATCATTGGATCCTAGTTAAATTTCTGAAAGAAGGAGGACCGTCAGATCTGATTGTAGAAAAGAAGAATGGGCATAAGAGGAGGAAAGATCTCAGACATCAGATCTAAGCATAAGTTCTGACCATCGTTGGATCAAGGAGAACCTGCACGTTCATTAAAGAGCAAGAAGAGGCGAAATGCGAAATGCCAAAATATGTTGGTATGAATCCATTTCGGAGTTTCGTAGATCGGGACTTGAAGGCTTGAGACCCTTCATCATAAGAAGGGGAAATCGTGAAGTGGCGAAATTGCAAAGTGGAAAAATGGAGAAATGCGAAATGGAGAAATGATCCTAGCCATTGGATCAAGGTGTGATCTAGGCCGTCAGATCCAGGAGGTGAATATGGCAGGCCACATCAGAAAGGATAGTCGTGGACCGTTGGATCAAGAGGACGTGTAGCAAAAAATCAGAGCACCACAAAGACTCCATTTCAGAGTTTCGTAGATCAGGAAATCCAAAGAGAAGAGGTTCAAACTCGCGATATGTGAGATCATGAAAAGATCTTGACCGTCAGATCACCAAGGATTCTAGACCGTTGATCTAAGCTCCATCTCAGAGCTTCACCTATTGCGACTTGGAGTGATGAGAAATTTCATCACAGGAATCGCGAGATGAGAATTCATGATAAGATCTGGACCATTGATCTGAGCTCTATCTCGAAGCTTCACCTATCGAAACTTGGAGTGACGATAACCTCCATCTAAGGAATTGTTAGATGCGAATTCACGATGAGATCTGGACCGTCAGTACAACAATATTTTGGACTGTTGATCTAAGCTCCATCTTGGAGTCTCTCCTATAGCGACTTGGAGTGACGAGAACCACCATCTAAGGAATTGCAAGATGCGAATTGACGATGAGATCTGGACTGTCAATACACCAAGATTCTGGATCGTTGATCTAAGCTCCATCTCGGAGTCTTGCCTATCGCGACTTGGAGTGACGAGAACCTCCATCTAAGGAACAACGAGATGCAAATTCATGATGAGATATGGACCATCAATTCATCGAGATCGTGGACCATCGATCAGGGTCAATGAAGGTCATAAGTTCCCAAAAATACTGAAAAGGTGAAATGGATGTATCTCATGGTCACATCGGTGGAAGATTGGGGAAGGTGCTAGTGCAGATAGGCTCCTTTTCGGAGTTTCAGGGATCGTGACTGGGAGTGTCGAGACACTTGGTCACACGAATGTCGAATTGATGAATGTTGAAATGCCGAAATGAATGCAAGATCCCATGGAGCCAATCCAATGGTGTAGGTGAATTTGAGTATGATCGGAGGGATAATGTTGCTCTCCACAGTGTAACTGCTAGAAACCATTGATGGTTTCTGCCAGAAGATTCAAAGAGACTTCTGTGTGATCGCCAGAGGAGCTGAAGAGTCTCTAAGCTTCTTCCAATGAATGAAGACTATTCTTAGAGGGGATTGACAGATGGATGAGCGTTGAAGTCTGTAACTGAAACATAAAGGATAAGATCGACTGTGCCAGAGAAGATGAGTAGTCTCAATTTCCAGAGAGGCCGAGGAATCTTAGTTGAACACCCAGTGATGTTGGACACGTAGTGGGAACCACCAGAGAAGCTGAAGAGTTGCGATGATCAGGCAGAGCACTCGAGATGTGGAGGAGATCGGCGCAGTGTGAGCATGCAGAGGAATTGTGCACATTGAATGCACAAGGTGCACAAAAGCTATAAGTACACAGTACAGAGAAGAGATGTGGTTGTGATGAGGGATTTAGGAGGGCAGAAGGAGGAGAGTACAAAAGCTGAAATGCAGAGTAGAAGAATGGTGGATCAAATGGATATGGGACATAGTGCGTAACGTGTGAAGAACATAAAGTGTAGAGGAGTGTGCAGAAGACACTGATGAAGACAGAGCAGTGCAGTATAGCAGAACAGTGATAAGCCTGGTAAGCCAATGATAAATATTGTATCACTGTGATAAGTTTCAGCAGCAAAGATTTATATTTATGGGTGGTAGGGAGGTGCAAGGGAGGACTGGTGTCCTCAAAGGTTCAAGTGGTATATTGAACATAGGGAGTAGGTGCTTCCTTCTAGTGGGTTCTAGAGAAACCAAGGAGTTGGTGCTTCCTTCTAGTTGGTGCTAGAGAAACCAGGGAGTTGGTGCTTCCTTCTGGTTGGTGCTAGAGAATCCAGGGAGTTGGTGCTTCCTTCTAGTGGGTGCTAGAGAAAAACAGAGAGTTGGTGCTCTCAGCAAGTTGGAGCTTACAAAACAGAGGTAGCCTCACAATGAGTTGGTGCTCATATGTATGATAATGTAAAAAATATAAATAATACTTATCATATAAAGAAGAAGAGGTTTTTACCCTGTATGGGTTTCCTCAGAAAAATAACTGTCTTTGTGTTTCTCATATATGTGACTGATGCTGAATGTGCCATTGCTCATTTCCCTACATTATTGTGATCATCATTGAGTGCCTTGTAAAGAATTTAAAAGAAGCATAATTGTTTAAGCATGGGAACAACTGATTCATCCCCCCTCTCAGTTGTGCAACAATTGGTATCAGAGCTGGCCCCTTCTATCTAAGGGTAGATCCTAGAGCTTAAACATGTCAAGCCATGAAGGAAATTTGACCAATAAGGCCCCTCTATTCAATGGAACAAATTTTGCCTTCTGGAAAGTTAGAATGAGAGCCTACATAATGGCTTTAGGTGCAGATGTCTGGGATGTGGTAGATACTGGTTATGTAAAGCCAGTTGTGCTAGCTAATAAGGATGACAAGCTATAATTTAGTTTCAACGCTAAGGCTATGAATGTTATCTTGAGTGGGCTTGCAGAAGCAGAATTCATAAAAGTTATGCACCTAGGAACTGCCAAAGAAATGTTGACAAACTCATTAGCAGTTATGAAGGTAATGAGAAGGTAAAGGATGCCAAGCTTCAAATCTATAGAATATAGTTTGAACAACTAAAGATGAAGGAAGATGAAACAGTTGGAAAGTACTTTCTGAGAGTATAAGAAATGGTAAATGCAACGAAAACACTTGGAAAAAATTGAGGAACCTTCTTTAGTTCAGAAAATCTTGAGATCTCTCCTAGATAGGTTCAACCCAAAGGTCTCTGCTATAGAAGAACTTAATGATCTAAAAACCTTGGAGTTTGGTCAACTTCTAGGAACATTGACTGCTTATGAAATGAGAATAGTTAAAGATAAACTCACCTCTAGAGAAGCATCATTAAAAGCAGACAAGAATGAGGATTCTGAGCCCGATGAAATTGAAGCAAAATTTGTGAAGAGACTGAAGAAGGGATTAGGCAAATACAAAGGTAAACTACCTTTCAAATGTTTCAACTGTGGTAGAATAGGTCATTTTGCAAATAAATGTCCCCACAAAAGAAAGGATTAGACGTATGATGATGAGGAGAAGCATAAACATAGAAATTTCTTTAAAGAGAATAAATTTAAGAAGAAAAGTCTTTGCGTATACAATGAGGATGATCCTTCAGATGATGAAGACTATGACTCCCCTATTGAAGACAAATTAAATGACTTCATACTTATGGCCAAAGAGGATTATGATAATAGCAACATAGGAAGTGAAGTTAATGAAGAAGAAGCTATGGTTGACATGGAAGGAGAAATGATCAGTGCACTGGAAGAGATTGACAGACTAAGAATTAAGAACAGAAAGCAAAGACAATTGCTGATACAGTTCGAGAAAGACAGTAAAAAACCTGATGAAGACCTTGTCCTACTAAAAGTAGAATTATAAGAGGCAAATAAAATCGAAGACATTCTAAAATGACAATTATCAGAAAAGAAGGCGAGATGTGAAGCATTAGAAGAAGAAGTAGTGAAAACTAGGAAAGAGATGGAGAAGTTTCAATCCTTGTATAATCAGAATATGTCAAGTATCAAAGCCTCAGAAGGATTAGCCACCATCCTGAATCAACAAAGGAATCCAAATTTGAAAACTGGTTTGGGTTATGAAGAGGGATCAAGTAGTGGCAAGCCAAGAAACAAAGAACCCATCAAGTTTGTCAAATGTACAACCAATAACAACAATGAACCTGTAGGAACAAAGGAAGACACTTAGCCGCCCAAGACTAGTAAGGTAAAAGATGATAGAACTGAATCTGTAGAACAAAGAAGTAATGCGCTCACTGCTGAAAGATGTCATCAGCTTGGAAGAAATCGATTTTCACAAAGAAGACAACCGTTTCCCAGGTACAAAGAATTTTTCCTTGGCTATTGTTTCTACTGTTCTAGCTTTGGTCACAAAGCTGTAAATTGTTCCTTAAGACTTAGACATGAGCAGTTAAGATTTGAAAGGAATAAATACTTCCCGCAACAAATAATGATACAGTCAAGTAACAATCCTTCACAGACTGCAAATTGCCAAATTAAGTCTAGACACATACAACTAAGGAGGCCAAGAAATAATCAACAGTCAATAAGAAGACAACATTACAACAATAAGTTTGACCTATTGAATAATGAGGTTGAATTCTACACCTATCATAACTTTGGACATAAATCTATTGACTGTCGGTTAAGGAACTATGAACCAGATTCGAAATCCCCTGCTGAAAATGTCAAGTTTTGGAAGAAGAAGTAAAGTGACAAGTGTGGATTAGTATTGTACGCTCAAAGAAAAATGAACCCTTGGTATATAGACAATGGATGCTCCAAACACATGATGGGAGACAAAGGCAAGTTTCTATCTCTAAGTGAAAGAAAATCAGGAAACGTAACCTTTGGAAATGATGCTCCAGTGAAAATAAAGGGCAAAGGGATGGTGAGCTTAAGTACTGGAAAAGGAAAATCCAAAGATGTTCTACTTGTGGATGGGCTGAAACATAATCTACTCAGTGTAAGTCAAATGTGTGACAGAGGATGCGAAGTGTTGTTCACGTCCAAGGATTGCAAGATAAAGTCTGTAAACTTAGGACAAGTGGTGGCCAAAGGCATAAGGACAAAAAATAATGTATATGTGCTAAAATAAAATAGAGAAGAATGTCATCTAAGAAAACATGATGAAAGTTGGTTATGGCATAGGAGACTTGGACATCTAAACTTTGACCACTTAATCAAACTCAAAAAACTTGAGGTAGTAAAAGATCTTCTGAGAATATCAATGCCCCAAGATTCAATGTGTAAATCCTGTCAAGTAGGGAAGCAAAACATGACACAGTTTAAGTCCAAGAGCTTTACTTCAACAGAGAAACCACTCCAACTAGTTCATATGTATTTATGTGGACCATCAAGATAGGAAGGCACGAGGAAAGAAAACTACTTCATGCTGATTATCGATGATTACTCCAGACTTACTTAGGTTTCCTTTCTCAAAGAAAAAGCTGAAGCATTTGAGAAGTTTGAAATATTTAAGGCTTTAACAGAGACTCAAACAGGCAAGAGGTTAAAGGCAGTAAGATCAGATCGGGGAGGAGAGTTTATGTCAATAGACTTCAAGGAATTATGAGATGAGCACGAGATCAAGAGAGAATACACAATCCCAAGAACTCCACAACAAAATGGAGCTGTTGAGAGGAAAAACAAAACAGTGCAGGAAATGGCTAGGTCAATGATGAATGAGAAGAACATTGTTCAAACCTACTGGGTAGAAGTACTACACACAACAGTCCATGTTCTTAACAAATCCCACCTTAGACCACAAAGTGACAAAACACCTTATGAATTATGGTTTTGAAGACCTGCATCAATCAAACACTTCAGAGTCTTTGGGAGTAAATGCTACATAAAGAATAATGATGAGAACCTCAGAAAATATGATGACAAGGTTGATGAAGGTATCTTCTTAGGGTATGCTCCAAACAGTAAAGGATATAGATGCTATAATAAGAGGCTTCATAAAATGGTTGACTATATTGATGTAAAAATTGATGAAGGAATCCCAGCAAGAGATGTGTACAATAATGAGTCTTCTACAGAAGACACAACTAAAGATGAAGATGAACAGGTCCAAGAATTATAAAATGAAGAATCTGAATCAGATGAATACTCAGACACTCAGACAGACTCAAATAAACAGTCAACTACAAATTCCTCCTCCAGAATCATTCAAAAGAATCATCCTGTAAGTCAAATAATTGAAGAAAAAGACAAAGGTGTACAAACCAGGAGAAAGCTAATCAAAAACATCAAACAATCTCATATAGCTTTCATATCCAAGCTGGAACCCAAGAATTTTAATGAAGCCAACAAAGATGACCACTGGGTTAAAGAAATGAATGAAGAACTTGATCATATTGAGAAAAACAATACGTGGGAGATGGTTCAAAGACCTGAAGGTAAAAACATCATTGGCTCCAAATGGATATTTAAGAATAAGTTGAATGAGCAAGGACAAGTTATCAGGAACAAAGCAAGGTTAGTCTGTAAAGGCTATGCTCAGATAGAAGGGATGGATTTTGATGAAACATTTGCGCCCGTAGCAAGATTAGAATCTATCAGAATGTTTCTTGCCTATGCTTGTCATAAAAGGTTTAAAGTCTATCAAATGGATGTCAAGTCAACTTTTCTAGATGGGGATTTAAGTGAAGAAGTCTATATGGAACAACTAGAGGGTTTCAAACTGTCTGATAACCCTGAATTAGTAGGCAAGATGAAGAAAGCTTTATATGGGTTAAAACAAGCCCCTCGAGCCTAGTATCACAGACTGGATACGTATCTCAAAGACAAAGGGTTCAAGAGAGGAACAACTGACAACAATCTGTATATTAAAACAGAGGATAATAATTTTCTCATCGTATTGGTTTATGTAGATGATATCATGTTTGGATGTAATAAGGATTCATTGGTACAATGGTTAGCTTCTACCATGGAGTCTGAATTTGAAATGTCTGTGATAGGAGAACTGTCATTTTTTCTTGGTCTGCAAATTACTCAGAGGTCCGAAGGGATGTTCATTTCTCAAGAAAAATATCCTTGAGAAATGATGAAAAGGTTTCAAATGGAAGATTCTAAACATGTGGGTAAACCTTTGGTAACTGGATGTAAATTAAGCAAGGATGATGATTCACCTGATGTTGATCAAAGCTCATATCGATCAATGATAGGCAACTTGCTGTACATCACAACATCTCACCCAGACATAATTCATGCTGTAGGAATGGTAGGAAGATATCAGGCTGCACCCAAACAGAGTCATTTGCAGGCTGTCAAAAGGATATTCAGGTATTTAAAAGAAACAATGACTTATGGTCTGTGGTATCCCAAAAATCAGAATTTTCAGTTAACTACTTACTCAGATGTAGATTGGGCAAACTGTGTCGATGAGAGAAAAAACACCAGTGGAGGAGCATTCTTCCTGGGTGATTCTTTAGTAGCATGGCTTAGTAAAAAACAAGGTTCCATTTCTTTATCAACCACAGAGGTAGAGTACATTGCTGCTGCTACCTGTTGCACTCAGGTATTATGGATGATTCAGACACTTGCAGACTTAGAGGTAAAATACACTGCACCGATCCCAATTCATTGTGATAACACTAGTGCCATCAGTGTGTCTAAAAATCCTGTATTCCACTCCAATACCAAGCATATTCCCATAAAATATCATTTTCTGAGAGAGTAGGTCACCAATCAGATTGTTTAGGTCAATTACGTTCCCTCTATAGAACAAATTGCAGACATCTTTACTAAACCCCTAGCCAAGACACCATTTGAATATCTCAAACAGAAGCTGGGTGTCATCCCGTCTCACATATAAGAGATTCCATCTTGTTAGGGGGAGTCCTATATTGGTTTCATATACAATACCTCCTAAAATTAATGCAATAGCTCAGGGGGAGCATGTTTTCTTTGACATTGATGTCAAAGGGGGAGAAAATAATAGGGGTTCCTTTCTTACCATCAATGCTAAAGGGGGAGATTGTTGGCATGTTTTACAGATAGTGTATTCTTGTCATTGATGGAAAGTACAACAACAAAGATGGAAACAAACATGCAAAGGATTGTAGGCAGGTCAGAGTAAGCATCGATGAAAAACAGGAACAAAATAAGCTCAGGAGTAATTAGCGCAGAGTTGATCGCAGTGCCTAAGCTCGGGAGGAGAAGCATCAATGATCATTGGATCCCAGTTAAATTCCTGAAATAAGGAGGATCGTCAGATCTGATTGTAGATAAGAAGAATGCGTAGAAGAGGAGGACAAATCTCAAGCATCAGATCTGAGAATAAGTTCTAACCATCGTTGGATAAGGGAGAACCTGCACATTCATTAAAGAGCAAGAAGAGGCGAAATACGAAATGCCGAAATATGTTGGTCTGACTTCATTTAGGAGTTTCATAGATCAGGACTTGAAGGCTTGAGACCCTTCATCATAAGAAGGCAAAATCACGAAGTGGTGAAATCGCGAAATGTGAAATGGCAAAATGATCCTAGCCGTTGGGTCAAGATGTGATCTAGGTCGTCAGATACAAGAGGTGAATATGGAAGACCATGTTATAAAGGATAGTCGTGGACCATTGGATCAAAAGGACGCATGGCGAAAAATCAGAGCACCACAAAGACTCCATTTCGGAGTTTTGCAGATCGGGAAATCCAAAGGAAAGAGGTTCAAACTCGCGATACGCGAGATCACGAAAAAGATCTTGATTGTCAGATCACCAAGGATTCTGGACCGTTGATCTAAGCTCTATCTCGGAGCTTCACCTATCACGACTTGGAGTGATGAGAACTTCCATCACAAGAATCTCGAGATTTGAATTCATGATAAGATTTGGACCGTCAATTCACCAAGAACGTGGACCGTCGATCTCAGCTCCATCTCAGAGCTTCGCCTATCGCGATTTGGAGTGACGAGAACCTCAATCTAAGGAATTTTGAGATGCGAATTCATGATGAGATTTGGACCATCAATACACCAAGATTCTAGACCGTTGATCTAAGCTCCATCTCGGAGTCTCGCCTATCGCGGCTTGGAGTGACGAGAACCTCCATCTAAGGAATTGCGAGATGTGAATTCACGATGAGATCTGGACCGTCAATACACCAAGATTTTGGACCGTTGATCTAAGCTCCATCTCGGAGTCTTGCCTATCACGACTTGGGGTGATGCGAACCTCCATCTAAGGAACAACAAGATACGAATTCACGATGAGATCTGGATCATCAATTCATCGAGATCGTGGACCGTCGATCAGGGTCGATGAAGGTCACAAGTTCACAAAAATACCAAAAAGGTGAAATGGATGTAGCCTGTGGTCACATCAGTGGAAGATGGGGGAAGGAGCTAGTGAAGACAAGCTCCTTTTCAGAGTTTCAGGGATCGCGATTGGGAGTGTCGAGACACTTGGTCACACGAATGCCGAATTGCCGAAATGAATGCAAGATCCCATGGAGCCAATCCAACAGTGCAGGTGAATTTGAGTATGATCGGAGGGCTAATGTTTCTCTTCATAGTGTAACTGCTAGAAACCATTGATGGTTTCTGCCAAAAGATTCGAAGAGACTTATGTGTGGTCGCCAGAGGAGCTGAAGAGTCTCCATGCTTCTTCTAGTGAATGAAGACTATTCTTAGAAGGGATTGATAGATGGATGAGTGTTGAAGTCTGTAACTGAAACAAAAAGGATAAGCTCGATTGTTCCAGAGAAGATGAGTAGTATCAACTACCAGAGAGGCTGAGGAACCTCAGCTGAACACCCAGTGATGCTGGACGCATAGTGGGAACCACTTGAGAAGCTAAAGAGTTGCGATGATCAGGCAGAGCACTCGAGATGTGAGCATGTAGAGGAATTGCGCACATTGCATGCACAAGGTGCACAGAAGATATAAGTACACGGTACAGAGAAGATATGCAGTTGCGATTGTGATGAGGGATTCAAGAGGGTAGAAGGAGGAGAGTACAACAGTTGAAATGTAGAGAAGAAGAATGGTGGATCAAATGGAGATGAGACACAGTGCGTAACGTGTGAAGAACATAAAGCATAGAGGAGTGTGCAAAAGAGACTGATGCAGACAGAGCAATGTAGTATAGCAGAATAATGATAAGCCTGGTAAGCCAATGATAAATATTGTATCACTGTGGTAAGTTTCATCAGCAAAGATTTATATTTCTGGGTGATAGGGAGGTGCAAGGGAGGACTGGTGTCCTCAGAGGTTCAAGTGGGAGCTTGAACACAGGGAGTAGGTGCTTCCTTCTAGTGGGTGCTAGAGAAACCAGGGAGTTGGTGCTTCCTTCTAGTTGGTGCTAGAGAAGCCAGAGAGTTGGTGCTTCCTTCTGGTTGGTGCTAGAGAATCCAAGGAGTTGGTGCTTCCTTCTAGTGGGTGCTAGAGAAAAATAGAGAGTTGGTGCTCTCATCAAGTTGGAGCTTGCAAAAAAGAGGTTGTAGCCTCACAATGAGTTGGTTTTCATATGTATGATAATCTAAAGAATGTAAATAATACTTATCATATAAAGAAGAAGAGGTTTTTACTCTATATGGGTTTCCTCGGGAAAATAACTGTCTTTGTGTTTCTCATATATCTGACTGATGCTGAATGTGCCATTGCTTATTTCCCTGCATTATTGTGATCATCATTGAGTGCCTTGTAAATAATTTAAAAGAAGCATAATTGTTTAAGCACGGGAACAACTAATTCACCCCCCCCTCTCAGTTGTGCAACACCATCATGAATGAAATTCCTTTCTAACTGCCATGGTATTCCCAACAGAATATGGCATACATCCATGGGAATTAAATCACATATAATTTCATATCTATATCCTTCTATCTTAAATTCAACCAAGAATTGTTTAGTGACCATTACCTGGTGTCCTTTCTGCAACCATGTGACTTTGTATGGCTTTGGATGTGCAGTTGTATCCAGCTCCAATTTCTCCACCATCTCTGTGGATACTAAGTTATTAGTGCTTCCACTGTCAATTATCACCTTGCATACTCTGTCTTTAGTCTTGCAAGTTGTTCTGAAGAGACTATTCCTCTGCACTAGCCTTTCAACTTCTACCTTTGGTTTCAAGGGAACCTTCCTCAACATCAAGGATCTTCCATCCTCTTCTCCTTCTTATTCAACATATCTTCTTTGTGCTTATGAAATGTGAACTTCACCTTCTCCTTCTCTATTTTTCTCGAGGAATTCCCAAGACATGTGCCCTGTATTTCCACATGCATAACATCTTACTTCTCCTCCTCCTCTTCTTCCTCTTCCTCTAGAAGAACTTCTTCCACCACCCTGTCTTCCTTGGGAATTTTCTCCTCTTTTCGAGTGACTATGTAGTTTTTCAGCCTCATTCTTAGACTTATGTGCCTTGTCATGGGTAACTCCCTTACCTCTGGTTGGGGCTAGGATTTTACCTCTTCCTCTTTGGATTAGTTTTCTGGCCAACTTCTCCTCTGCCTTTAGTGCGAACTGATAAGCATCCTCCACTATCTTTACCGACATCATGTTGATCTCATCCTAGATTTCATATCTCAGGCCATTCATATATCTGGAAACTTTTTCTTCATCTCTCTCTCTTTGTCCAGTTCTTATGTTCAACATATAGAACTCCTCTGTGTACTCCTTAATTGTCATCCCATTCTGTCTTAGGTTATATATCTTCTTGAATAGATTAATCTAATAATCCTTGGGCATGAAATTAGCCTTCAGCTTAGCTACCATTCTATCCCAATTATTTATCTTTTGCTTTCCTTTGCTTCTCCTTTCAGCCTGCAGTTCATCCCACCACAGTGTTGCATGTCCTTTTAGCCTGGTGAAATCATGTTTCACCTTTCTCTCTTCATCGACATATTCATAGTCGAAATGTTTGTCCATAGATCCTATCCAATTGAGAATCTCTCCAGCATCTAAATTGCCTTCATACATTGGGACCTCTATATTGGTTCTGCCTCCCAATCTAGTAACTTCTCTCAACAAGCGTTCTTCGACAATATCCTCTTCTGCATCTTCTTCGGCTTCTACCTCTTCTCTCTCTACATCGCTGATGTCTCCAACATCAGGTTCTCATCTCTGCGTTGCCTCCATCACCTCTAATCTTGCACGAAGTTCTCACATATCCCTTTCTATAGCTCGATTGGGTAAAGGTGCTTTTGATCATCTCCTTGGTGGCATTGTGTTGACTATCTATCACACATAGAGTACAACTTCGAGTTCTTCTGTCTCCTCTCCTTTTTCCTACTATCTGCAAGAAAAATTCAGCTCTGAAACCACTTGATGCAGACCCCCCTTCTCTCCTAAGGGTTACACGAACTCTCGGTCTAGGATTGATCAAGAAACTGAGTCTGATTGACTCTCCAGGTCTCTTCTATACCCCGAACCCAATTACATAGGTCCTTTCTCTAAATAAGTAGGTCGTATGAGACCCGTGGGCCCTCTCTTGAGCATTGTTCAAACCTCAACGCCAAATGGGCGCTAGCTCTTCTCTGGCTAATCCTTTCCTTTATGTGACTATGACTGTGACCAATCGCCTGATCAAAAGGCGTGTCATGACTTCATGTATCAGTTCTTTTCATGTGAGTCACCCTGAATCTCCTAACCTCCGAAATCCCGACAGGAGCATAGCACATGCTAAAACCTCTATTCTCCTTCACCGATGTGACCCTTTGCTATGACCATGGGCCAATCTCTCGAGTGTGTCACAATTTTGCATATTGGGAACTCCCGATATCTCCCTGGGAAAAAAAAGGTCCATATCTCTCCTTGATCCGATGACTCAGATCGAATCACGAACTCAAATTTCGCAAGTTCCTAGAACTCCTACTTTCGATTTCCTGAGTTGCGAACTCTCGACAAGACCAGATCTACGGTTCAGCTCCCTCCTCCGATCAAGTTGAGATTTCACAATTTGCGAGTTCTTATAACTTTGAATTTGACTTCTCTGAGTCACGAGTCAACGAAACGCTGATCTCTGACCACATTTCCCCCTTGATGGACAGTTTCGATGATTTTAGAATTTCGTAACCCTGCTCCTCCTGCGTACTTTCAAAGCTTATCGTTAATGAAATTTATCTTGATTGGGCGGCTATGATTCTTTTGTGCTCAGACCGAATGAGTGATATCTTTACCCCTTTGCACTTTCTCCTCATTGTCTAGACGTTGATCAGATGGTCCATATATTTCTCTCTAAGATTACGCTTTCTTCAGATTTAGAATATTTTTGAAGGATTCAAAGGCTTCGACCTTTGTCCTTCTTGCGAGTCCATTTCTTGGATCTTGTTAACACTTATGAAAAGTGTTATTCCTCATGAGCTTGGTCTCGTGAGGACTTCGACTTCCCACGCACTCCTTGCATTCTATGGATTTCGATAACTTAGATCCAAAGGATTTCTTGAAGATAAATTCCTCTCTCCCTCCTAGCATTCTCCTTTTTTGGTTCATCGACTTCTTACAAAGTCCCTTTGACGTTTAGTCGAATCTCGGATCTGTGCACTCCTTACACCAGATCTTTACGCAAGGTTCAAATTCTTGTGGATGACTATGCATGCCTTGCACCAGTCTCTTTGCACTCCTTGCAAAGGGAAAGTTTCTTGCTATCTCTTCTGAGCTTCGAAACCGAAATAGATTTCTTCAACGCACTCCTTGCGTTCGGTGTGCACCCCTTGCACCACTCTACAAAAGAGAAACAATTGAAACTTATCCTAACATTCATAGTTCCATCTACTCATAATGAAATTCATTCATTCATTCATGAAAACACAATAAAAGAGAATTGGAAAACAATGTCCCCACCATGCATTGGGTCAATTTTCCTCTGTTATATTCATAAGTGAAAATGGCTACAACTGTAATAAAAAACCAAAAACTGGAAAACTCAGAAATCTCCTATTAACTTGCAACTAGCCTCATTTGGGCATACATAACTTCTATTTATCTCAAAGGGCTCTTAGGGTTCCCCTTGACTACCTGTCTACATCAAAGCCTAACCTATGACTATCTTAGTCCAGTCACATTCAAAAGATGGAGTGGAAACTCCCACTTTGGTCGTGATCACTCAAGCGTGCCTCAAAGATTTTTCCGACGCTGAGTTAAGGTGTACTTCAAAATATTTGCTGCAACTACTAGCGCTAAGATTCCATATAGAATCCCAAACACTGATAGGTCTTGCTCCACATGCTTTCCAGCGATGCTCCTGCATCAATTATTTTATCAACTTTATTCATATCATAGAACAAGACCTAATAATAGGTCGATGCAGTAACACTGAAAAAATACACATCACACTTAGGATCATAGGTTAGATCTAGAACATTCAACATAAATAAAGCACTAAGCATTCATAGATCTATCTATCATACATAAAAATCAATGCACTAAGCAGATTCACAACATAAACATCATAGCACAAATCAAACCATCAACACATGATATACATGGTTCACCCTAGTGTGGGGCTAGATCCACCAACTACTTCTTCTTCTTTATTAGGCTTCAATCTTTTACATTCTTTTGCTCCTGTGCACTAAGCCATAGAACCAAGCTTTGCACCAGACAAGTGATATGCACACAAAGCACCAGATCCACCCTTCCAAAATTAGGTCAAGGAACAAAGCCAACTCCTCTATCAAGTACAAAGCCTTAAATACACATTATGTTTCACTAATCAACCCTTAACTACTTGCACTTAGCCTTTCAGGCTATCGACTCTTCCCTTTCTACATTACATTCTTACTTATTTATACTTTTACATTTACAAAAAGGTCTAATCATGGGTAAACCCATGGGACAACATCCCATAACCCGTTACAAAACCCTAAGAACCCCATGTTGGGTCCACAAAGCCCACCAAAGAAGTGAGATCCATGATCTCATCTCCTCTTGGGCGCTCCTTCCTCAATCACTGCGTCAAAGAACAAAAAGTGGTCAAACTTGACCAAGATTTCCTCAAAACTTGGTCAAGGGCCACTAATTATTCATGGGGCTTGTTGGATACTATAGGAAATTAATATAAGTATTCTCCAATATTTCTCATCTCATTACATCTTTACAAAAGAAAGGCAATAGATTTAAATAGATAATTTTTTTTGAATAATATTCTATCTATTGAAGGAATTTCTTACTAGTGCATCCATTATGAAGATTACTGATCCAAATGAATATCTTGTAGTGTATACATATGCATAGAAAGAGGTATTTGGTGGAGACCTTAATTGGAATGGACATGTGATTTGTAATGAATCCAAAAATCTTAAGAAGCATGAGGAGTGTTCAACAAAATAGGGTATTCTAACACAGGATGAACCCATTCGGTAACCACTCACACAACCATATCAAACATCAACACATCGATGTTTTTATGTTGTTAAAACTCTCAAAGAGGAAAATAGTCCACATCCCCAGCCAAAATGGCCACTTGAGGCAATATATTAATCCCAAAAAAAAATTACAAGAGAGTTTCTCACAATCGATTGAAACAACAAATGACCCTCCATTCTCTTTAAATAGAGATCTTGTACCAATCAGGGGTTAAGACATAGATCAATGTAGAAATTAATATCAAAGTGGATATGAACACATTAATATTAACTAACTCATAAGTTTTTAAATATCTTGGCATCCCCCCTTAATAACAACTTGGGATAGGATTAAAGGATTTACAAAGGAAACATAGTAGGAGAAGGAAGAGGCATTAGAGCATATCCCCCTGTAATGACAACTTCTTGAACTCCTACCATATATTGAAGTTTGGGAAACTTCACTTCTATAAGAGACTTTGGGAAAATGTATGAAACTTGGTATTCTATAGGGAAAAATAGAACTTCAATAACTTGAACATGAATGATATTTCTAATGAAGTGCATGTGTATCTCGATGTGTTTGTCATGCTGATGTTGAACTAGATATTTGGAGATATTGATGGAAATTTTATCGTTGCACTCGAGGGTGTTCAGACTTTGCTATTGGAATAAAAAATATGAAAGGATTTGTTGAAGCCAAAAGGATTCTTGACTTGCATTAGCCTCTACTTAGTACTCTACTTCTATTGAAGAAAGAGAAATATCATGTTGTTTCTTACAAGCCCAAGTGACAGGTCTCGAACCAAGGTTGAAAAAATAACCTACAATATATATTTGATCAATAGGGTCATCATCCCAATCTGAATCAACAAAACCAACCAATGAAGGAGTCCCCTTTGAACTATAATGTATCCTAAACTCAATTGTACCCCAAACATACAGAAGCATCCTTTTTGTTTCTTTCCAATGGATTCCATGAGGTGTTTGGATATACGTAGAAACAAAACCAACAACAAAGGAAATATGAGGATACGTATGAGTCAAATATAAGAGGCTATTGATTAACTGATGGTACAAAGTGGCATCACCTTCAGGAGTAGTACAAGTGGAAGTAAGTTTGACTCCAAAATAGAAGGGAGAAGGGGTTGGTTTAGAATCTTCCCTATGAAAGAGACGAAGAAGGTTTTTTGGCACATTGGAAGACTCGGGGGTTCAATGCTTAACAACGCACCAACAAAACCCTGACTATTGAACCTTTCGGCAACGCCTGCGAAGAAGGCGAAGTATCACTCGAGGTAGAAGCAGGGGGGGTTACATGATGCAGGTGTCTGTAACCTGGCTGGGACACAAATTTGTGATAAGAGGACTTCGTAGGAAGTGAACATCCATTATTTTATTAACCTCATTAAAACCACATAGCATAAACAAAGACAAATAAGCACAATAACCACAAGTGATTATGCACCCTGAGCACTTGTGAGTTAAATCTAGCATTCATTTACCCTTAATCATATGTAAAATACTTAAGCAACAAAAAATTCATTCATTACACATCATAATCAAAGAACTAAGAAAATGCATAACAAAAAAAACATTGCAGAAAGAAAACCATGAGACACCAGATATATCTGGTTCACCCCAAGGTGGGGCTACATCCACAAACCACTTTTCCTCTTTATTATTCACCAAAATATTACATCGAGTCACTCCTGTGCACTAAGCCACATAGTCAAACTTTGCACAAGACAGGAGATCTGCGCACTAAGCACCAAATCCTCCTTCTTTACCTTCCAAAAATAGGTCAAAGGCATAGAGCCAAGATATCTTATCCCGACACTTAGCACCTTCTATAAAATTATAGTCGAACACAAAGCGTCGACCACATACTTTCCTTCACAGAAACAACTACTCAAACTACTTCTTCTACAATATATTCCTCTTTATTTATAGTTTACAAAATCTTACAATAAGGCCTAAACATGGGGAAAACCCATGGGCTGACATCCCATAAACTCGTTACAAAACCCTAGAGGACTTGTTACTGGGTCCACATAACCCTCAAAATAGGTGAGATCCATGATCTCATCTCCGTGAGATCCGCTATCTCAGCTCCGCCTAGGCGCTCCTACTTAGACCAGCATGTCAGAGTCAAAAAGTGGGCCAAAATTGATCAAATTTTCCCCAAAACTTGGTTGAGGGCCAATAGGCCCCCAACACTCACTTGTGACTCACCCTACATCACTCAAGTCCAGATAATGCTACTTCAAAAGACTCAATCTTAACTCGAGCTTCCTCGACTTGCTACCTCGCATGAGCCTCCTGCTCAACGAGATCCTGGACTGTCTTCTCTGTAACAGGCCCTTCCAGGAACTGTTCTACTGCTGCAACTACTTAACCTAATTGTGAACCTTGGCTATCGATCTCCTCGAACACCTTTCAAGCTTCATCCTACACAGGTTGTAAATTCTGTGTTACTTCCATCACCTTACCCTGGAGGGCAGTGATAGGATATTGTACTGTGCACTGCTCCTAGGATATCTTAATCCTTTCCACTGCTGTGAGAATATTCATCTATGCCTATAATAAAAATGTTTGTTGTTGTGCCTCCCGTAAATGAGCTTCTAGCTTCTTTAAATCTGGATCCTCGGCAAGGCATTCATAAATCTGGGTGCTTCTGTCACTTAATTGTTTACATGGCGAGGCAGGGGATTTTATACTTGCTACTGTGTTTCTAGCAGACTCCTCCCTCTGGTGACGCACCTCTTGCGGGATGCTCGACACTGTTTGGGCCTCCAGTTCAGCTATCCTATCCTAAAAATATTGGAGGGTCTTTACGAGGTTCACTTCTTGAGATTTGACAGTCTATTTCTCCTCTTGTACCAAGCCTGAGACAGAGTGACACGCTTTTCCTACTGCTTATTTGACCATGTCTTTCTCTATGAGAAAATTCTCTTTTTCCTTCTTTAGTTGGGCTTCACCAACTTTCTTTTCCTCCCGAAGCTTCACCTGAAGCTCTGCTTTCTTGCTTTCATAGGTAGCTACACTGCCCTAGTCATAAATGTACTAGTACTTTGTCTTTCTCTTTTTACAAGGCTTCTATAGACTTCTCCTTCTCTTCCTGAGCTTTATGGAACTGAGATTTTGTTGCATCAACAAGCCTTCTCAGCCGGGCTTCTCTTTCAGCGGTCATTTCTCTCTTTTCCCTTATGTATGCCTTCAAACCTGCCTCCAAAACTTTGACCTATTCTAGAGGTACTTGTTTAAGGTTAACCTCAACATCCAAGTTGGGGATATCCTGTACTGCTACGGGGGTGGGAAAATTGATGCTATACTGGTGGAGAGTGATCCAAATCCCTGGTTCACCCTATAGAGTTGGTTCGTCCTCCAAGTATGCGATCTGTTATAAGGAAGGCACAAATGGTGCAATAGGCACTGTACGAACCAAGTGAACAGTTTGTTGCACTTCATTCAACTCTCTTTCAATATTTTCATATAACTCCACCTGTTTCTCTTCATATCTCTACAACATGTCTTCAGAGGTTTCCTCCATATCTCCATGGACCATACTAATGTCATCATGAGTGAGAGTGGCTTCCAACTATGGCTTATTGGCACACATTTTATTCCTTGCTGAAGGTTTCTTCGAAGTAACTTTCCTCTTTTGTGGTGTCACTATCCCAACAGAGGGATATTTAGGTGGTGGGGTGCTAGCTCCTATGACTAGTGATGGAGGGAGGTCAACTATAGATTTGCCTCCTCCTTCCTCTTCATCCTCTTCATCACTCGCTATGTCCTGGAATTCAACCTTCTTTTTGCGTTCCCTCTTCTTCTTCATCCCACTGGACTGTCTGACATGTTCAAATTGCATAACCATCGAGCTTCCTATAATATCAGTGTCAGATAACTCTGAATCGACGACATGTACAAGAAATTATTTTGGCCGTTCGTTTATAATCTATTCCATATCTTCATCTGTGAGATTATAGTATGACTGCAATTCTTCTTGGTGCTCATCTCTTCACATAGTGATGTAAATGAAGTTGGGATCAACACATAACTTCGCTATGGGTCGGTATTGATGCAGGGTATGTAGTGTCATATGAGGGAATTCTTTAATGGCGACTTTCAACTGTTGATAATATATGTGAAACACAACATTAGACTGCCACTACTTCGTCATGTCGTTGGTATACCATAGGGTGGAAAACCAAGTGGCCAGGGGCTTTGTAGGTTCAATATTTGGGAAAGTAGCTCCTTGAGGCATCTACCAAGACACAAATGCAATCAATATGATCAATTAACTGTAGTGAAACTCATATCCTAAGTCCTGAGCTTCACGACAATATTTTTCTAACTCGTTGATGAGGTAATTCACCCAGTTCATCTGCATGCCCTCCACACACTTTCCTGCGAGGTCCACCACGAACCCGGTGACCTATGTGGGGCGTTTCTTCCTCACTAGATTTCTAGCTAAGAGTTGACAAGCAAGGTGCACTATGCCATCCTGTATGGAGGCTACCTTGTAACCTCTCTTCCCCTTTTCTACCTCTCGATAGGATTCTTTGATGTGTTGTGCTAAAGAATGGTCTGAGGTCTTCCTTGGGTAGAACTATTGTGGGTCGAGACCCTTCAAACTTAAACCTGTGATCCGATGGATCAACACCAAATCCACAATAATTATTCTGTCGAGCCATAGATATACACCATCATAGCACGACAGAAGGATTTTAACGTAAGCGTTAACCTCCTGGTGGCGGACAAAATGCAGAATATTCATTACATTTAATATGGTTGATTGCGTCGCCCGCAGGGGTGTAGACCGATTGGAAAGTGCCATGTAAATGGAAGGAAATATGTAAAAAGAGGTCTCAAGGTTGATTCTCACCTTTATTTACTCGGAGGGCGTGCTTGCAGTCTATGCGTTCCTATCTAGGGGTTATAAGGCAGCCGACAGGATTCAACCATGTGTCACGCGAGTACGATACTATTGTTGTTACCGATTCCCCTAGTTACAATATATATATATATATATATGTGTGTGTGTGTGTGGTTTATTGTGCCAACCCCTTGATCCATGGATGTGAGACGAGGTGAGGTTTCTTTCTGGTTGTCTTCGTTAAGTAACGGTGAGGATCTAGCATGGTGTATTTCTTTCGGTCTCCTAAGTTGAAGTCACTGTGCTGCAACAACGAGATGTGCCCTAACTGACTTCCTACTATGCGAATTCCTTTCGAAATGTATACAGTGAACACGAAGTACTCAAAATCATGGGGGATAATATCACGGTTAACAACACCGGATAAAGGCGAAATATACTCAGGAAGGATCGACGATATTTGCTTCACGTTAGCCAGACTACTGCAATGATTGCTTCTTTGTTCAATTACGAGGTTCATGCAAGTTGAATGACTTTCGGCCGAAGGGGAAGATTGCAGTCCCTTAGTCGACGATTCTTGAATACCTTCAGATACAAGTTTGTCGGCCATGAGTTTCCTAAGAACTTCCTTGATAGACTTCTCCAAGTCGTTGGGTTCGCCCGACATTCTAGCTTTTAACAGACAATGAATAGACAAACAAATAGGCAAGGTATACTTTTAGATAACGAGAGGCATCACAGTTCGACACTTGGAAAATTCTCGACTTATCTCAGTCAGTCATGGGTAGAAAAAAGTGGTCCCAGGGCCACGTCGACGAGTTAAGTAAGCGAGACGGCGTAACATATCTTCCAATGGACAGGAAAATGCTTCCATTAATGTAGATCTCGCTATTATAGTGCAGTTTCAATGTCCAAAAGAAGTTTATAAACCCATAAGTTCATTTCCTAACCGTTCTAGAGCATCATTATAATGGTTGGGGCACCTCAAACGGTCATATAATCTCGCCAAGGCAAAGTCCAAATCTGCATGGACCTACTATTCCAACAAGGTTCAAATCTTGCGAACCGGCCTACTGTGAGGTTCTGGTCTGCGAAATCTTCCATCTGGTTTACTTAACTTCTTGTAGCTTTTCCAACTTAGCCTTCTTTTTATTGAGCTTTCTTGCCTTATTTGCTGTTATCTGAGTCTCTTTAACTGTTTCTGGAATCCTCTTTTCATTTTTATTCTTAACTTCCCCTAGCATAGTGGCTTCACACTTTTGAGGTACCCTCAAAGGTTCTGAAGTTAATATCCATTTTCTTAACACTTCTTGAGTGGGCATACTTCTCTCTTAGGTAGATAGGTCCTTCAATCCTTCTTTCATTCTTTCAACCTTGATAGCTATTTATTTTTCTTTCTGTCCCTCCTGGGTTGTTATTTTTCTCTGTTGCTTCGACTTATCCTCTCGTTCTTCTCTTAGTTGGTCTATTTTCTTAGCTATGAAATCCTTTCATTACTTATTTTTCTTTTCTATATCTTCTTCCTCTTCTTTCCTTATGATATGATCCTTCTCAATCCAAGTCTTACCTAACAAAAGAGGGAAAGGGGTGTTGTACTTAATAAAACTAATAACTTCAAATTATTCTTCAGTCGATGTTCCATGAACAATAATAGGTACAGTAGTTATTCTTCCACATAAAGCTATCATCTTGGACTTAAATAAGCCTATCCTTCCTAAAGAAGGTACCACAATAGGATTTCCCAAAACTTCCCAAGTTTCTTGTCATAATATTCACTTGTGTTTCTTCATCTAATACTATATAGTCTATGTCGAAGTCTTTTATTCTTGCACTTATGCATTGTTTTTCTTTCAGGATTTCTGGTAAACTAACATCTTTATGAACATCGATCATTTCTTTCAATTGTAACAAAATAGTCTAAACTTCCTCTGACCTTTTCTCTTTATGATTTTCTAACATACCCTTAGTCCCTTGACCCTTTTCATAATTTTCTTGTCTTATGTCCCTCCCTTCAACTTTAGCAATAATCCTTGGACAATCCTCTACCTCATGAAAAACAACCTTACAACAAAGACAAATAGGGCTTACCCCAGGGAATTCCTTAGAAATATGTCCTGGCCTTCTACAATTATAACATAAAGTCAATCCTATTTTTCTCTTAAATGTTCCCCAATCTTTTCTGTATTGCGCACTTCCCCTAGGATCATAGTGTTGGAACTGCAATCTGCAAAAAAACTTTCTAGGTTCCTGCATCCACTTATTAGTCCAAAATCTCTTTCTATGCATAAGAATAACATATATTTCTTCGTTTCCATTAAATTTAATCAAATCAACCCTTTCTTTCACTTGCGCCCTAGCCCTTAGACTAGTAAAACGTCTATTAAACATACTTAAATTCATGCTTTTGAAAAATAAAATTTACTTATATTTCTCTTACCAAAGCACAAGGCTCACCTCTTTTAGAATCTTACCTCTTTTCATCAGAACAAATTCCTTCCTTGGAACAAAGCTTCACAAGTCAAGTAGATTACTATGCACTTCAAAAACAAATCTACGCACACAACTTTTCTTTTTTTTTACTTCAGTTCCCAACAATCATAGTTTCAGGTCCCAGCAACAGAACCATTTGTTGGCACAGGGGCATACCCAGGGTTCAACGCTTAACAATGCACCAAAAAAACCCTGACTACCGATCCTTTTGGAAACACCTACGAAGTAGGAAAAGTCTCACCTGAGGTAGAAGCATGGGGGGTTACAGGATGCACGTTTTTGTAACCAGGTTGGGACATGAATCTGTGATAAGCGCATTTTGCAGAATATTTTTTTAATGCTTAGGAAGTGAACATGCATTAGTTTATTAACCTCATTAACACCGCAGAGCATAAAAAAAGATAGATAACCGCAGTAAACACAAGTGATTATGCACCCTGATCACTTATCACTTCGCACTGTGAGTTAAATCTAACATTCATTTATCCTTAATCATAAGTAAAATAATTAAGCAACAAAACATTCATTCATTACACACCATAATCAAAGCGCTAAGTAAATTCATAACAAAAATAACATTGCACAAAGAAAACCATGAGACAACATATATATGTGGTTCACCCTAGGGTGGGGCTACATTCACAAACTGCTTCGCCTCTTTATTATTCACCAAAATCTTACATCCAGTCACTCCTGTGCACTAAGCCATAGAGTAAAAGTTTGCACAAGACATGAGATATACACAATAAGCACCAGATCCTCCTTCTTTACCTTCCAAAAATAGGTCAAAGGCACAGAGCCAAGATCTCTTATCACGACACTTAGCACCTTCTATAAAATCATGGTCAAGCACAAATCCTTGACCACATACATTCCTTCTCAAAAATCACTACTCGAACTACCTCTTCTACAATACATTCCTCTTTATTTATAGTTTACAAAATCTTACAATAAGACCTAAAAATGGGGAAAACCCATGGGTCGACATCCCATAAACCCATTACAAAACCCTAGAGGACCCCTTACTGGGCCCACATAACCCTCAAAATAGGTGAGATCCGCGATATTAGATCTGCGATATCAACTCCACCTAGGCACTCCTACTTCAACCAACGTTTTGAAGTCCAAAACTGGGCCAAAACTGATCAAAGTTTCCCCAAAATTTGGTCGAGGTCCAACAAGGTTACAAGACTACTTAGACTGGGAAAGGAAAATTCCTTGGTTTGCAATACTTGGAGGCCGAGTAAATAATGCAAATAGCCTAAGTCTATCATTTCAAATTTCTTTTTAAGGATGGATTTCACATGGGTTAAAAGTTTATGATCACTACTAGTGAGGATAACGTCATCAACATAAAGAACAAGTATTATGATATGGCTTCCTACTTTCTTGGTATAAAAATTAGGGTGAGAATGACATATAGAAACGTTAGTGTCAAGAAGAAAGTTATCAATTTTGTCATACTAAGCTCGAGGATCTTTCTTAAGACCATAAAGAGATTTATTAAGGTGAAAAATAAGGTTGGATTCATTCTAGACATATCTCATAGGTTGTTCCATGTAGATTTATTCTTGCAAATCCCCATGTAAGAAGGAAGATTTAACATTTGTCTGATGGAATTCCCATTTATGAGAGGCAGGAAGGGCTAGAAAAAGGTGGATAGAATTCATTTTGGATATGAGGGAAAATGTTTCATTTTAGTAAATTCCTTCAACTTGAGAGAATCCTTTGGAAATATTGATTTGTTTCCCTGACACCTATCAACTAAGTTATTGCAGTAAATATATGAACCTATGTTTCTTCCAAATGGAGACCAATCTTTTTTCAAATTTGGAAAGTGCCAAATACCCTCCACCTGTTGATCATGAAGACCCAACAAGTTTCCAATCATCTTAAGTATTGTATTTCTTCATCATGAAAGGATAATAGATATGCATTATCTTTTGAACAAAAGAGAATAAAAGAAAACATACTAAATAAGGAAATTTCTCATGTATATCTTCTCACTAAATAACCCTATGTCTATTCAACACTTCACGAAATCTAAAACAAAGGTCATATGTCCAAGATATGTTAATTTCCTCACTCATATCTATTTACCTCACTCATATCTATATTTCTATCCCATACTTAGTCATTTTCCTTAATCCCCATGCTCTTTTACTTAGTCATTTTCTTCACCTTCCATATTTAACTATTTCCACATTTAACCCTTGCCATACTTAACCTTTTCCATTTCCATTTTCATTTTCATTTTCATATTCATATGACATTTTCCATTTTCCATTTTTCTTTTTCCTTTTTTACATATTTCATTTCCTTTATCCATTATACTTTTCCATATTTCCATTTTCCTTTTTCCATTTCCATTTTTCCATATTTCATATTTCATTTCCATAATTCTATTACTTGCCTCCCCAACACTTCGTAATTTTTCATGACTTACCACATTTTACTCTTTTTACACCAAGTCTTCTATTGCAGATGTTGCATGACTTATTTTACTCACTTTACACTTCTCATAACTCCACCAACCTTTCTTATAATTTTTAATAGTATTTCATTTAAATATTATTTCCTATCCTAAGTTTACTTCTCTTTATTTTGGGACACACCTCCCAATGACACATGAAAGTGAAAATCTATTATACGTGGACACATGGTAGTGAAGTGGATCTACCCTCGGGTGACACATGGACGGATAGAGATGACTGGACAATGACTTGGCATGATGACTGGGTGATGATGTGGTAGTGAAAATATACTATGTGCACAAGTTATGCAAAATTCTATGGGTCACTATACTTAATTCACAAATAACATAGAGATAAAATTTCTTTATAAATATTTCATAAGAACCCTCCCACAATTAATGTGGGACAAATAACGTTAAAATTTCAAATTAAAGGCCCAAATTTCACGAGGATAGATCAACAGTGGCTGAGTCTCCATGTTCTGAATCTCATAACTTTTGATCCCAATGTCCAATTTCAGAAAATGAGAGATAGTTGGAAAGGTAAAGAGATGAAGAACAAATTGGAAGTGGTTTCAATGGATGAAATAGCAAATATCAGGACCTAAAAATTAAATTACAGTCATAACTATTTTTGGACTTGGAAACAAATGATTTTTAGAAAATGATTTATTTAAGGAAATTCCTGAGCTTCTAAAGTGGGTCCCAATTGATGCAAAACATATCTAATCTCACATTTACAGAGAGGAAAAATAAAACTATAACAATAACTAAAAACAAGTTTCACGAAGCTGAAGAGAAGACTATAAAAGAATATGTAAAAGGCATTCAAAGGGTTCATAATTTCCATCATAGTAAGTCAAGAAGCCACTTTGTTTTTCTATCATCTAGATTTCTTTCTTAGTTAGTAGTCATTTTTCCTTTATTGTTTCAGGATTTGTGAAAACCTAAGGTTGACTTCTGATGGTATCCTTTTGTATTCCAGGTCTATCTTTCATTTCATGGTCTGTGGGAGCCTAATCCCAGTCCTCTTTGAAGGGAAAATGCAATTTACTTTTTATGAACTCTCAAATATTATTAGTTTTATTTATTAAAGACATACATTATTTTTTGAGGTTCCCAAAGAACTAGTTCGGGACATAACATTGTTGATCTATTAGACTTTAATTTTAAGCATGAGATTTCATATCCATGTCTATCAAAACATTTATTGCATCTAATGAAATGATCATTTAGAGTTTTCTGCCATATGTGGTCCATATTTTCCTTTCCTTTGCTAAATATTGTGTCTTACTTTGATGAATGCTATGATGGAAATTCCATCCTATGATAATGCATAGTTTGTTGGTTTATAAATCTTTCAACATAGTAAACACATTTTCTTCTTGTAAGATACCTGGTCTTTCTCATGTATTCTTAACATGTGAATATTTGTTTCAATAATAATCCTGGTCCTCTCTCAACCCTGTTTTAAATTCTTGTATATTAATTAAATATAGAGGAGTACCACCTCTTTAAAAAAACAATGGGATTTTACCTCATGATATTATCTTAAATACCATAAAACAATATTTTAGATCAATAAGAAGCTAACCAGGTGTTGATAACAAATTTGGTCACCTTGATTTTCCGCTCTTTGGAGTAATAAAAAAAAATGATATTAGAAGAAATAAATTTTGAATGATCATCAATTCATGGCATATCCCTTAGTCTTAACTTCATCACACATTTTGTGGATTCAAAATATGAGTACGGATGCTCAAGATATCCATTATTTTGTCTTAAAATAGAACTTCTTCTATGCACAACATAGTTGGTTTCTCTCTCGGCACTAAGTTTCCTCTCTTATACTTAATCTCATTCTTGGTACTAATTCTTGGTACTTAGTCTTTGAATACTTTCTAGTCTCACTTATCCATACTTAACATGAGAAGATAAGGGGATTACTAAGTCTCGGTTCTTTCATTCTCGCATAATCATTTACTTCTCATTCACTCTACCATACTTAGTATTATTTCTTATTTCCATATTTCGCCATTCATCTCCCCCACAATATCCCAATCCCCTTTTCCTCACTTCACACCCCTTACACCCGTCAGACCGATCCATTATCTTTACGTAGTTTATTCCCCATATCCTATTCCCCCTCTTTTCAATCCATCCACCCCCTACACCCATATGAATGATCCATTCTCTTTACTCAGTTTATTCCCCATATCCCCTTCCCCCTATCTTCACTCCACTCCACCCGATACACCCATTCGATCGATCCATTATCTTTACTTAGTTCATTCCCATATCCCCTTCCCCCTCTCTACACTCCCTCTCTCCTCCCAAAGCCAATCCCCTCTCCCGTCCTTATCCCTCCATACCCTTCACCCCTACAAACCCATGACGCCATGAAAATCCAACCCCATGACATTCCATTGAATCACCATACCTCCTCTCTCCTCTTGTCCATATCCATACTCTCCAAACTTACCTCTTTTCCTAAGTTTTATTCCACATTTCACAGTGAGACACATGGAACCTTATCCACCCCATCCAATTGAGACATGTGGAAACCAATCATATCAATACATCTGGAAACCAAGCATATGAAGAAATGAGCTTGATATTTTTGGAGTATTCCCATCAAATTATTTTTAGTTTTGAATGTAAAACTCATTTAAATTACTTTGAAATGATTAACACCATTTCATTCTTTTTCTTGCGAGAAGATATGGTTGCATCTTCTGTTTTCATGTGTTTCATAGGGTTGTAATAATGAAGATGAGAACACTTTATTTTGATATTGAAAAATTCCTTTATCTTTTTATTGTCAAAGAGATACTTGGTCCATTTCTAAGAAAATGTTGTATTCAAA
>ML783847.1:294141-318904 GCA_009831015.1 Picea engelmannii
GTTAAAACTCTCAAAGAGGAAAATAGTCCACATCCCCAGCCAAAATGGCCACTTGAGGCAATATATTAATCCCAAAAAAAAATTACAAGAGAGTTTCTCACAATCGATTGAAACAACAAATGACCCTCCATTCTCTTTAAATAGAGATCTTGTACCAATCAGGGGTTAAGACATAGATCAATGTAGAAATTAATATCAAAGTGGATATGAACACATTAATATTAACTAACTCATAAGTTTTTAAATATCTTGGCATCCCCCCTTAATAACAACTTGGGATAGGATTAAAGGATTTACAAAGGAAACATAGTAGGAGAAGGAAGAGGCATTAGAGCATATCCCCCTGTAATGACAACTTCTTGAACTCCTACCATATATTGAAGTTTGGGAAACTTCACTTCTATAAGAGACTTTGGGAAAATGTATGAAACTTGGTATTCTATAGGGAAAAATAGAACTTCAATAACTTGAACATGAATGATATTTCTAATGAAGTGCATGTGTATCTCGATGTGTTTGTCATGCTGATGTTGAACTAGATATTTGGAGATATTGATGGAAATTTTATCGTTGCACTCGAGGGTGTTCAGACTTTGCTATTGGAATAAAAAATATGAAAGGATTTGTTGAAGCCAAAAGGATTCTTGACTTGCATTAGCCTCTACTTAGTACTCTACTTCTATTGAAGAAAGAGAAATATCATGTTGTTTCTTACAAGCCCAAGTGACAGGTCTCGAACCAAGGTTGAAAAAATAACCTACAATATATATTTGATCAATAGGGTCATCATCCCAATCTGAATCAACAAAACCAACCAATGAAGGAGTCCCCTTTGAACTATAATGTATCCTAAACTCAATTGTACCCCAAACATACAGAAGCATCCTTTTTGTTTCTTTCCAATGGATTCCATGAGGTGTTTGGATATACGTAGAAACAAAACCAACAACAAAGGAAATATGAGGATACGTATGAGTCAAATATAAGAGGCTATTGATTAACTGATGGTACAAAGTGGCATCACCTTCAGGAGTAGTACAAGTGGAAGTAAGTTTGACTCCAAAATAGAAGGGAGAAGGGGTTGGTTTAGAATCTTCCCTATGAAAGAGACGAAGAAGGTTTTTTGGCACATTGGAAGACTCGGGGGTTCAATGCTTAACAACGCACCAACAAAACCCTGACTATTGAACCTTTCGGCAACGCCTGCGAAGAAGGCGAAGTATCACTCGAGGTAGAAGCAGGGGGGGTTACATGATGCAGGTGTCTGTAACCTGGCTGGGACACAAATTTGTGATAAGAGGACTTCGTAGGAAGTGAACATCCATTATTTTATTAACCTCATTAAAACCACATAGCATAAACAAAGACAAATAAGCACAATAACCACAAGTGATTATGCACCCTGAGCACTTGTGAGTTAAATCTAGCATTCATTTACCCTTAATCATATGTAAAATACTTAAGCAACAAAAAATTCATTCATTACACATCATAATCAAAGAACTAAGAAAATGCATAACAAAAAAAACATTGCAGAAAGAAAACCATGAGACACCAGATATATCTGGTTCACCCCAAGGTGGGGCTACATCCACAAACCACTTTTCCTCTTTATTATTCACCAAAATATTACATCGAGTCACTCCTGTGCACTAAGCCACATAGTCAAACTTTGCACAAGACAGGAGATCTGCGCACTAAGCACCAAATCCTCCTTCTTTACCTTCCAAAAATAGGTCAAAGGCATAGAGCCAAGATATCTTATCCCGACACTTAGCACCTTCTATAAAATTATAGTCGAACACAAAGCGTCGACCACATACTTTCCTTCACAGAAACAACTACTCAAACTACTTCTTCTACAATATATTCCTCTTTATTTATAGTTTACAAAATCTTACAATAAGGCCTAAACATGGGGAAAACCCATGGGCTGACATCCCATAAACTCGTTACAAAACCCTAGAGGACTTGTTACTGGGTCCACATAACCCTCAAAATAGGTGAGATCCATGATCTCATCTCCGTGAGATCCGCTATCTCAGCTCCGCCTAGGCGCTCCTACTTAGACCAGCATGTCAGAGTCAAAAAGTGGGCCAAAATTGATCAAATTTTCCCCAAAACTTGGTTGAGGGCCAATAGGCCCCCAACACTCACTTGTGACTCACCCTACATCACTCAAGTCCAGATAATGCTACTTCAAAAGACTCAATCTTAACTCGAGCTTCCTCGACTTGCTACCTCGCATGAGCCTCCTGCTCAACGAGATCCTGGACTGTCTTCTCTGTAACAGGCCCTTCCAGGAACTGTTCTACTGCTGCAACTACTTAACCTAATTGTGAACCTTGGCTATCGATCTCCTCGAACACCTTTCAAGCTTCATCCTACACAGGTTGTAAATTCTGTGTTACTTCCATCACCTTACCCTGGAGGGCAGTGATAGGATATTGTACTGTGCACTGCTCCTAGGATATCTTAATCCTTTCCACTGCTGTGAGAATATTCATCTATGCCTATAATAAAAATGTTTGTTGTTGTGCCTCCCGTAAATGAGCTTCTAGCTTCTTTAAATCTGGATCCTCGGCAAGGCATTCATAAATCTGGGTGCTTCTGTCACTTAATTGTTTACATGGCGAGGCAGGGGATTTTATACTTGCTACTGTGTTTCTAGCAGACTCCTCCCTCTGGTGACGCACCTCTTGCGGGATGCTCGACACTGTTTGGGCCTCCAGTTCAGCTATCCTATCCTAAAAATATTGGAGGGTCTTTACGAGGTTCACTTCTTGAGATTTGACAGTCTATTTCTCCTCTTGTACCAAGCCTGAGACAGAGTGACACGCTTTTCCTACTGCTTATTTGACCATGTCTTTCTCTATGAGAAAATTCTCTTTTTCCTTCTTTAGTTGGGCTTCACCAACTTTCTTTTCCTCCCGAAGCTTCACCTGAAGCTCTGCTTTCTTGCTTTCATAGGTAGCTACACTGCCCTAGTCATAAATGTACTAGTACTTTGTCTTTCTCTTTTTACAAGGCTTCTATAGACTTCTCCTTCTCTTCCTGAGCTTTATGGAACTGAGATTTTGTTGCATCAACAAGCCTTCTCAGCCGGGCTTCTCTTTCAGCGGTCATTTCTCTCTTTTC
This sequence comes from Picea engelmannii, assembly GCA_009831015.1. NCBI lineage: Eukaryota > Viridiplantae > Streptophyta > Pinopsida > Pinales > Pinaceae > Picea > Picea engelmannii. Next base: position 297,280 of record ML783847.1, read on the forward strand.
CCTTATGTATGCCTTCAAACCTGCCTCCAAAACTTTGACCTATTCTAGAGGTACTTGTTTAAGGTTAACCTCAACATCCAAGTTGGGGATATCCTGTACTGCTACGGGGGTGGGAAAATTGATGCTATACTGGTGGAGAGTGATCCAAATCCCTGGTTCACCCTATAGAGTTGGTTCGTCCTCCAAGTATGCGATCTGTTATAAGGAAGGCACAAATGGTGCAATAGGCACTGTACGAACCAAGTGAACAGTTTGTTGCACTTCATTCAACTCTCTTTCAATATTTTCATATAACTCCACCTGTTTCTCTTCATATCTCTACAACATGTCTTCAGAGGTTTCCTCCATATCTCCATGGACCATACTAATGTCATCATGAGTGAGAGTGGCTTCCAACTATGGCTTATTGGCACACATTTTATTCCTTGCTGAAGGTTTCTTCGAAGTAACTTTCCTCTTTTGTGGTGTCACTATCCCAACAGAGGGATATTTAGGTGGTGGGGTGCTAGCTCCTATGACTAGTGATGGAGGGAGGTCAACTATAGATTTGCCTCCTCCTTCCTCTTCATCCTCTTCATCACTCGCTATGTCCTGGAATTCAACCTTCTTTTTGCGTTCCCTCTTCTTCTTCATCCCACTGGACTGTCTGACATGTTCAAATTGCATAACCATCGAGCTTCCTATAATATCAGTGTCAGATAACTCTGAATCGACGACATGTACAAGAAATTATTTTGGCCGTTCGTTTATAATCTATTCCATATCTTCATCTGTGAGATTATAGTATGACTGCAATTCTTCTTGGTGCTCATCTCTTCACATAGTGATGTAAATGAAGTTGGGATCAACACATAACTTCGCTATGGGTCGGTATTGATGCAGGGTATGTAGTGTCATATGAGGGAATTCTTTAATGGCGACTTTCAACTGTTGATAATATATGTGAAACACAACATTAGACTGCCACTACTTCGTCATGTCGTTGGTATACCATAGGGTGGAAAACCAAGTGGCCAGGGGCTTTGTAGGTTCAATATTTGGGAAAGTAGCTCCTTGAGGCATCTACCAAGACACAAATGCAATCAATATGATCAATTAACTGTAGTGAAACTCATATCCTAAGTCCTGAGCTTCACGACAATATTTTTCTAACTCGTTGATGAGGTAATTCACCCAGTTCATCTGCATGCCCTCCACACACTTTCCTGCGAGGTCCACCACGAACCCGGTGACCTATGTGGGGCGTTTCTTCCTCACTAGATTTCTAGCTAAGAGTTGACAAGCAAGGTGCACTATGCCATCCTGTATGGAGGCTACCTTGTAACCTCTCTTCCCCTTTTCTACCTCTCGATAGGATTCTTTGATGTGTTGTGCTAAAGAATGGTCTGAGGTCTTCCTTGGGTAGAACTATTGTGGGTCGAGACCCTTCAAACTTAAACCTGTGATCCGATGGATCAACACCAAATCCACAATAATTATTCTGTCGAGCCATAGATATACACCATCATAGCACGACAGAAGGATTTTAACGTAAGCGTTAACCTCCTGGTGGCGGACAAAATGCAGAATATTCATTACATTTAATATGGTTGATTGCGTCGCCCGCAGGGGTGTAGACCGATTGGAAAGTGCCATGTAAATGGAAGGAAATATGTAAAAAGAGGTCTCAAGGTTGATTCTCACCTTTATTTACTCGGAGGGCGTGCTTGCAGTCTATGCGTTCCTATCTAGGGGTTATAAGGCAGCCGACAGGATTCAACCATGTGTCACGCGAGTACGATACTATTGTTGTTACCGATTCCCCTAGTTACAATATATATATATATATATATGTGTGTGTGTGTGTGGTTTATTGTGCCAACCCCTTGATCCATGGATGTGAGACGAGGTGAGGTTTCTTTCTGGTTGTCTTCGTTAAGTAACGGTGAGGATCTAGCATGGTGTATTTCTTTCGGTCTCCTAAGTTGAAGTCACTGTGCTGCAACAACGAGATGTGCCCTAACTGACTTCCTACTATGCGAATTCCTTTCGAAATGTATACAGTGAACACGAAGTACTCAAAATCATGGGGGATAATATCACGGTTAACAACACCGGATAAAGGCGAAATATACTCAGGAAGGATCGACGATATTTGCTTCACGTTAGCCAGACTACTGCAATGATTGCTTCTTTGTTCAATTACGAGGTTCATGCAAGTTGAATGACTTTCGGCCGAAGGGGAAGATTGCAGTCCCTTAGTCGACGATTCTTGAATACCTTCAGATACAAGTTTGTCGGCCATGAGTTTCCTAAGAACTTCCTTGATAGACTTCTCCAAGTCGTTGGGTTCGCCCGACATTCTAGCTTTTAACAGACAATGAATAGACAAACAAATAGGCAAGGTATACTTTTAGATAACGAGAGGCATCACAGTTCGACACTTGGAAAATTCTCGACTTATCTCAGTCAGTCATGGGTAGAAAAAAGTGGTCCCAGGGCCACGTCGACGAGTTAAGTAAGCGAGACGGCGTAACATATCTTCCAATGGACAGGAAAATGCTTCCATTAATGTAGATCTCGCTATTATAGTGCAGTTTCAATGTCCAAAAGAAGTTTATAAACCCATAAGTTCATTTCCTAACCGTTCTAGAGCATCATTATAATGGTTGGGGCACCTCAAACGGTCATATAATCTCGCCAAGGCAAAGTCCAAATCTGCATGGACCTACTATTCCAACAAGGTTCAAATCTTGCGAACCGGCCTACTGTGAGGTTCTGGTCTGCGAAATCTTCCATCTGGTTTACTTAACTTCTTGTAGCTTTTCCAACTTAGCCTTCTTTTTATTGAGCTTTCTTGCCTTATTTGCTGTTATCTGAGTCTCTTTAACTGTTTCTGGAATCCTCTTTTCATTTTTATTCTTAACTTCCCCTAGCATAGTGGCTTCACACTTTTGAGGTACCCTCAAAGGTTCTGAAGTTAATATCCATTTTCTTAACACTTCTTGAGTGGGCATACTTCTCTCTTAGGTAGATAGGTCCTTCAATCCTTCTTTCATTCTTTCAACCTTGATAGCTATTTATTTTTCTTTCTGTCCCTCCTGGGTTGTTATTTTTCTCTGTTGCTTCGACTTATCCTCTCGTTCTTCTCTTAGTTGGTCTATTTTCTTAGCTATGAAATCCTTTCATTACTTATTTTTCTTTTCTATATCTTCTTCCTCTTCTTTCCTTATGATATGATCCTTCTCAATCCAAGTCTTACCTAACAAAAGAGGGAAAGGGGTGTTGTACTTAATAAAACTAATAACTTCAAATTATTCTTCAGTCGATGTTCCATGAACAATAATAGGTACAGTAGTTATTCTTCCACATAAAGCTATCATCTTGGACTTAAATAAGCCTATCCTTCCTAAAGAAGGTACCACAATAGGATTTCCCAAAACTTCCCAAGTTTCTTGTCATAATATTCACTTGTGTTTCTTCATCTAATACTATATAGTCTATGTCGAAGTCTTTTATTCTTGCACTTATGCATTGTTTTTCTTTCAGGATTTCTGGTAAACTAACATCTTTATGAACATCGATCATTTCTTTCAATTGTAACAAAATAGTCTAAACTTCCTCTGACCTTTTCTCTTTATGATTTTCTAACATACCCTTAGTCCCTTGACCCTTTTCATAATTTTCTTGTCTTATGTCCCTCCCTTCAACTTTAGCAATAATCCTTGGACAATCCTCTACCTCATGAAAAACAACCTTACAACAAAGACAAATAGGGCTTACCCCAGGGAATTCCTTAGAAATATGTCCTGGCCTTCTACAATTATAACATAAAGTCAATCCTATTTTTCTCTTAAATGTTCCCCAATCTTTTCTGTATTGCGCACTTCCCCTAGGATCATAGTGTTGGAACTGCAATCTGCAAAAAAACTTTCTAGGTTCCTGCATCCACTTATTAGTCCAAAATCTCTTTCTATGCATAAGAATAACATATATTTCTTCGTTTCCATTAAATTTAATCAAATCAACCCTTTCTTTCACTTGCGCCCTAGCCCTTAGACTAGTAAAACGTCTATTAAACATACTTAAATTCATGCTTTTGAAAAATAAAATTTACTTATATTTCTCTTACCAAAGCACAAGGCTCACCTCTTTTAGAATCTTACCTCTTTTCATCAGAACAAATTCCTTCCTTGGAACAAAGCTTCACAAGTCAAGTAGATTACTATGCACTTCAAAAACAAATCTACGCACACAACTTTTCTTTTTTTTTACTTCAGTTCCCAACAATCATAGTTTCAGGTCCCAGCAACAGAACCATTTGTTGGCACAGGGGCATACCCAGGGTTCAACGCTTAACAATGCACCAAAAAAACCCTGACTACCGATCCTTTTGGAAACACCTACGAAGTAGGAAAAGTCTCACCTGAGGTAGAAGCATGGGGGGTTACAGGATGCACGTTTTTGTAACCAGGTTGGGACATGAATCTGTGATAAGCGCATTTTGCAGAATATTTTTTTAATGCTTAGGAAGTGAACATGCATTAGTTTATTAACCTCATTAACACCGCAGAGCATAAAAAAAGATAGATAACCGCAGTAAACACAAGTGATTATGCACCCTGATCACTTATCACTTCGCACTGTGAGTTAAATCTAACATTCATTTATCCTTAATCATAAGTAAAATAATTAAGCAACAAAACATTCATTCATTACACACCATAATCAAAGCGCTAAGTAAATTCATAACAAAAATAACATTGCACAAAGAAAACCATGAGACAACATATATATGTGGTTCACCCTAGGGTGGGGCTACATTCACAAACTGCTTCGCCTCTTTATTATTCACCAAAATCTTACATCCAGTCACTCCTGTGCACTAAGCCATAGAGTAAAAGTTTGCACAAGACATGAGATATACACAATAAGCACCAGATCCTCCTTCTTTACCTTCCAAAAATAGGTCAAAGGCACAGAGCCAAGATCTCTTATCACGACACTTAGCACCTTCTATAAAATCATGGTCAAGCACAAATCCTTGACCACATACATTCCTTCTCAAAAATCACTACTCGAACTACCTCTTCTACAATACATTCCTCTTTATTTATAGTTTACAAAATCTTACAATAAGACCTAAAAATGGGGAAAACCCATGGGTCGACATCCCATAAACCCATTACAAAACCCTAGAGGACCCCTTACTGGGCCCACATAACCCTCAAAATAGGTGAGATCCGCGATATTAGATCTGCGATATCAACTCCACCTAGGCACTCCTACTTCAACCAACGTTTTGAAGTCCAAAACTGGGCCAAAACTGATCAAAGTTTCCCCAAAATTTGGTCGAGGTCCAACAAGGTTACAAGACTACTTAGACTGGGAAAGGAAAATTCCTTGGTTTGCAATACTTGGAGGCCGAGTAAATAATGCAAATAGCCTAAGTCTATCATTTCAAATTTCTTTTTAAGGATGGATTTCACATGGGTTAAAAGTTTATGATCACTACTAGTGAGGATAACGTCATCAACATAAAGAACAAGTATTATGATATGGCTTCCTACTTTCTTGGTATAAAAATTAGGGTGAGAATGACATATAGAAACGTTAGTGTCAAGAAGAAAGTTATCAATTTTGTCATACTAAGCTCGAGGATCTTTCTTAAGACCATAAAGAGATTTATTAAGGTGAAAAATAAGGTTGGATTCATTCTAGACATATCTCATAGGTTGTTCCATGTAGATTTATTCTTGCAAATCCCCATGTAAGAAGGAAGATTTAACATTTGTCTGATGGAATTCCCATTTATGAGAGGCAGGAAGGGCTAGAAAAAGGTGGATAGAATTCATTTTGGATATGAGGGAAAATGTTTCATTTTAGTAAATTCCTTCAACTTGAGAGAATCCTTTGGAAATATTGATTTGTTTCCCTGACACCTATCAACTAAGTTATTGCAGTAAATATATGAACCTATGTTTCTTCCAAATGGAGACCAATCTTTTTTCAAATTTGGAAAGTGCCAAATACCCTCCACCTGTTGATCATGAAGACCCAACAAGTTTCCAATCATCTTAAGTATTGTATTTCTTCATCATGAAAGGATAATAGATATGCATTATCTTTTGAACAAAAGAGAATAAAAGAAAACATACTAAATAAGGAAATTTCTCATGTATATCTTCTCACTAAATAACCCTATGTCTATTCAACACTTCACGAAATCTAAAACAAAGGTCATATGTCCAAGATATGTTAATTTCCTCACTCATATCTATTTACCTCACTCATATCTATATTTCTATCCCATACTTAGTCATTTTCCTTAATCCCCATGCTCTTTTACTTAGTCATTTTCTTCACCTTCCATATTTAACTATTTCCACATTTAACCCTTGCCATACTTAACCTTTTCCATTTCCATTTTCATTTTCATTTTCATATTCATATGACATTTTCCATTTTCCATTTTTCTTTTTCCTTTTTTACATATTTCATTTCCTTTATCCATTATACTTTTCCATATTTCCATTTTCCTTTTTCCATTTCCATTTTTCCATATTTCATATTTCATTTCCATAATTCTATTACTTGCCTCCCCAACACTTCGTAATTTTTCATGACTTACCACATTTTACTCTTTTTACACCAAGTCTTCTATTGCAGATGTTGCATGACTTATTTTACTCACTTTACACTTCTCATAACTCCACCAACCTTTCTTATAATTTTTAATAGTATTTCATTTAAATATTATTTCCTATCCTAAGTTTACTTCTCTTTATTTTGGGACACACCTCCCAATGACACATGAAAGTGAAAATCTATTATACGTGGACACATGGTAGTGAAGTGGATCTACCCTCGGGTGACACATGGACGGATAGAGATGACTGGACAATGACTTGGCATGATGACTGGGTGATGATGTGGTAGTGAAAATATACTATGTGCACAAGTTATGCAAAATTCTATGGGTCACTATACTTAATTCACAAATAACATAGAGATAAAATTTCTTTATAAATATTTCATAAGAACCCTCCCACAATTAATGTGGGACAAATAACGTTAAAATTTCAAATTAAAGGCCCAAATTTCACGAGGATAGATCAACAGTGGCTGAGTCTCCATGTTCTGAATCTCATAACTTTTGATCCCAATGTCCAATTTCAGAAAATGAGAGATAGTTGGAAAGGTAAAGAGATGAAGAACAAATTGGAAGTGGTTTCAATGGATGAAATAGCAAATATCAGGACCTAAAAATTAAATTACAGTCATAACTATTTTTGGACTTGGAAACAAATGATTTTTAGAAAATGATTTATTTAAGGAAATTCCTGAGCTTCTAAAGTGGGTCCCAATTGATGCAAAACATATCTAATCTCACATTTACAGAGAGGAAAAATAAAACTATAACAATAACTAAAAACAAGTTTCACGAAGCTGAAGAGAAGACTATAAAAGAATATGTAAAAGGCATTCAAAGGGTTCATAATTTCCATCATAGTAAGTCAAGAAGCCACTTTGTTTTTCTATCATCTAGATTTCTTTCTTAGTTAGTAGTCATTTTTCCTTTATTGTTTCAGGATTTGTGAAAACCTAAGGTTGACTTCTGATGGTATCCTTTTGTATTCCAGGTCTATCTTTCATTTCATGGTCTGTGGGAGCCTAATCCCAGTCCTCTTTGAAGGGAAAATGCAATTTACTTTTTATGAACTCTCAAATATTATTAGTTTTATTTATTAAAGACATACATTATTTTTTGAGGTTCCCAAAGAACTAGTTCGGGACATAACATTGTTGATCTATTAGACTTTAATTTTAAGCATGAGATTTCATATCCATGTCTATCAAAACATTTATTGCATCTAATGAAATGATCATTTAGAGTTTTCTGCCATATGTGGTCCATATTTTCCTTTCCTTTGCTAAATATTGTGTCTTACTTTGATGAATGCTATGATGGAAATTCCATCCTATGATAATGCATAGTTTGTTGGTTTATAAATCTTTCAACATAGTAAACACATTTTCTTCTTGTAAGATACCTGGTCTTTCTCATGTATTCTTAACATGTGAATATTTGTTTCAATAATAATCCTGGTCCTCTCTCAACCCTGTTTTAAATTCTTGTATATTAATTAAATATAGAGGAGTACCACCTCTTTAAAAAAACAATGGGATTTTACCTCATGATATTATCTTAAATACCATAAAACAATATTTTAGATCAATAAGAAGCTAACCAGGTGTTGATAACAAATTTGGTCACCTTGATTTTCCGCTCTTTGGAGTAATAAAAAAAAATGATATTAGAAGAAATAAATTTTGAATGATCATCAATTCATGGCATATCCCTTAGTCTTAACTTCATCACACATTTTGTGGATTCAAAATATGAGTACGGATGCTCAAGATATCCATTATTTTGTCTTAAAATAGAACTTCTTCTATGCACAACATAGTTGGTTTCTCTCTCGGCACTAAGTTTCCTCTCTTATACTTAATCTCATTCTTGGTACTAATTCTTGGTACTTAGTCTTTGAATACTTTCTAGTCTCACTTATCCATACTTAACATGAGAAGATAAGGGGATTACTAAGTCTCGGTTCTTTCATTCTCGCATAATCATTTACTTCTCATTCACTCTACCATACTTAGTATTATTTCTTATTTCCATATTTCGCCATTCATCTCCCCCACAATATCCCAATCCCCTTTTCCTCACTTCACACCCCTTACACCCGTCAGACCGATCCATTATCTTTACGTAGTTTATTCCCCATATCCTATTCCCCCTCTTTTCAATCCATCCACCCCCTACACCCATATGAATGATCCATTCTCTTTACTCAGTTTATTCCCCATATCCCCTTCCCCCTATCTTCACTCCACTCCACCCGATACACCCATTCGATCGATCCATTATCTTTACTTAGTTCATTCCCATATCCCCTTCCCCCTCTCTACACTCCCTCTCTCCTCCCAAAGCCAATCCCCTCTCCCGTCCTTATCCCTCCATACCCTTCACCCCTACAAACCCATGACGCCATGAAAATCCAACCCCATGACATTCCATTGAATCACCATACCTCCTCTCTCCTCTTGTCCATATCCATACTCTCCAAACTTACCTCTTTTCCTAAGTTTTATTCCACATTTCACAGTGAGACACATGGAACCTTATCCACCCCATCCAATTGAGACATGTGGAAACCAATCATATCAATACATCTGGAAACCAAGCATATGAAGAAATGAGCTTGATATTTTTGGAGTATTCCCATCAAATTATTTTTAGTTTTGAATGTAAAACTCATTTAAATTACTTTGAAATGATTAACACCATTTCATTCTTTTTCTTGCGAGAAGATATGGTTGCATCTTCTGTTTTCATGTGTTTCATAGGGTTGTAATAATGAAGATGAGAACACTTTATTTTGATATTGAAAAATTCCTTTATCTTTTTATTGTCAAAGAGATACTTGGTCCATTTCTAAGAAAATGTTGTATTCAAAGAGAAATATGGTTATCAAGAACCATTTTAGACATAAACTAAAGAAATAAAGATTTGGGTTTTGTTGCTTAGAATTCTCTCATTTGGAAGTCCAATCCAAGAACATCAAGCTACATCTTTTGGACAATTACAGAGGAGTACCACCTCTATAAAAACACATAGTGATTTTATTCTGGTGAGGTTGTTGTTGGGATTGTGACCAATATGAACATCAACATTTTTTTTGACCATAATGAGGAATGATTTGTTTTCAAGAAATATGGTACTTTTTAGGATCTGATAGTTTTGGAAAAATAGAAGTAATCTGGTTGGAGTTTAGAACAATCTTCTGAGATTGGTTTAAGATGAAATGGGTTTTTGAAAACCTTGTTCAAAGAGAATCAAATGGCCTTAAAGACATATTATTGAATTTTCAGTCACAAATAAGTTGTGACAACTTCCATATAACCAAATAACCATCCAATATTTGGGAGGATGGTCCCGTTGGTGACTCCATCATTGAAACTCTATATTTTGAAGAAACATTCCATGATGATTCCACAAAAAATATTCAACAATTTCAAGAAGACCTATATGAAGAATCCTCCTAGGAATTTGTTTCATGTTGTAATGATATTTTTCCTTCCCCACCAATCCCAACAAATGTTTTTCAAGTTATAGTGAAGGGAGAAGGTACCCAAAGAAATAAATGGTTGCATAGAAGTCCTCTCAATTTGCAAGGAGAAGTTCATCCCTTGCCAGATATTTCCATGGACAAGTTTCCCATGTTCTTCAGAAATACTTCATAGGATGAAAAGAAACATTTGATTAAGTTTGATAGTGATTGTGAAATTTATAATGTGGCTAAAAATGATGTTGCAGGCCGACTATTTATCTTAACTCTAAAGGAAAATACTAGTGAGTGTTATTATTCATTGCTTCCCGTAACCATCACTAGTTGGGATGTATTAGAAAATTTATTCGTTGAGAAATATTTCCCAAGGAAAGATTCACATTCTATTTTATTGAAGTTGGTTGAAATCCAGAGGAATGAATAACAAACAATCAAATATTTCACTTTTAGATTCATGAAAGTTCTTCATGAGATTCCTCAAGAAATGTTTTCAAATGATGTCATTATTTTTAACTGTTATGAAAATTCCTTGCCTGTGAATCTAAATTTTTTATTGAAGAAAAAGAGAAAGTGCAGTTGGAAAGTGTTAATGTAGTGAGCTCAAGTCATTGAAATACATGTTCATGAAACCGATGTTAATCTATTAAACTTCCCAATATTTCTCCAAGACAATGGAAGAGTGTATTTTGAATAAAGAATTGATGAAATATGTTAAATTTTATTTTTAGATCTAGTTCCTGTAAAAAAAATGAGAACGCTAAAGTTCCAATTTAATAAGAATACCATCCTCTACATGTTCCATTGGAGGGAAATTTCAACATCTCGTGTGCTCAATTTGAGAGTGATGATCATAATGAGTTCAAAGATGAATTTAAAGAACCTCCACTAGATGTACATGCATATTTAATTCAATATGATCATGATGAAAACATTGCAACACATTCTCAAATGGAATAGCCAGCTTATACCAAGCTACAAGAAGAAGAATATTTACATTGGATTAATAGAAGTAATCATCACTTTACATTATATTTTTATGATATTGATTGCTCGTCTGAAGAAGAGTTTAATAAATAAAATATCTTCCAAGCATCAAAAGAAGGGAATTTGCAAGAAGAATATTCATGGGTGATATGTTTATTTTCTAAATATAATGAAATTGTTGATGAACAAAAAAATATAGCCTTACAGGTCTCCACAAATTTTCACCAAAAAATTATCTTTGGACCCTCATCATGGAAGCATAGTCATTGTATGAAGGAAGAATGATTTCAAGATATTGTTGATGAATAAAAAATCTTGGATGTGGTCAGTAATAAGGAGAAATATGAAGACATTTTCAAATGGAAAACTTCTCATTCAACCAAATATTACAACACTAATGAGAAACTGAGAGTTCATTTTATTGAGTCATGGTTCCAAAGCATTGTTTTCCAATCAAAGAAATTAAATTTTGGGCATATCTCGTTCATTTTTATTTTAGCATACTTTGAATGTGCTCTTATTCCTTGATAACAACACTGATACATTCCCCAACTTTGGATTTCATTCCATAGATCAGTTGGATGTATGAATGTATCCATTGGAAATCTACTTACACTTGAAAAGTGTCTCTTTCCTCCAAGTAGGTTAGGGTAGTTAGATCTTATTTGTACATAATTTGTTTCCTCAATCAAATTTTTGCATAATAAAGTGGTTTATATATGGATATGACTCTATATTCCATCAGAGAAGGTAATTGGTCTTCATATTATGGTGTTCTCAACAACCCATAGGTGGTCATTCTCCTGCAGTTGGAGCTAGTTGTTGATAAAACATTTGGTCACCACGATTTTCTGTTCTTTGGAGTAATAAAAAAATTTATATTAGAATAAAATAATTTTTAATTATCATTAGTTCATGGCGTAGCCCTCAATCTCAGCTTCGTCACGCATTTTTTGGATTCAAAATCCAAGTTTGTATGCTCAAGATATCCACATTTGTTTCTAAAAGAGCACATCTTCCATGTGCAATACAATTGGTTTCTCTCTCAACACTAAGTTTCCTCTCTTATATTTAGTCTCATTCTTACTACTTAGTCTTGGAATAATTTCTAGTCTCACTTCTCCATACTTAGCATGAGAATATAAAGAGAGTGTTAAGTCTCAGTTCTTTCATCCTCTCATAATAATTTTACTTCTCATTCACTCTACCATACATATTCTTATTTCTTATTTCCATACTCCACCTCTCATATCCCCTACGGGATCTGAAGCCCCTTATCCTCACTTAATACCCCCCACACCCATCTAATTGATCCATTCTATTTACTTATTTTATTCCCCATATCTTCACTCCACTCAACCCCCTACACCCTTCCAACCAATCCATTCTCTTTACTTAGGTTATTCCCCATATCCCCTTCCCCTCTCTTCACTCCACTCCACACCCTACACCCATCTGATCGATCCATTCTCTTTACTTATTTTATTCCCATATCCCCTTCCCCCTCTCTACGCTCCCTCTCTTCTTCTGAACCTGATCCCTTTTCCTTTCCTTATCCTTCCATACCATTCACCCCCGTGGACCCACGCTGAAAAAAAACTCCACTCCCGTGACATTCCACTAAACCTCCATACCACCCCTCTCCTCTCATCCATATCCATACTCTCCAAAGTTAACTCTTTTCCTAAGTTTTATTCCACCTATCACATTGAAACACATGACACCTTATCCACCCTATCCAATTGAGACACATGGAAACCAATCATATCAAGACATGTAACAATCAAGCATACTAATACATGTGGCATCCTATATGACATGGGAACTCACTAGGTGATGACATGGATGTTGACTGGGCGATTATAGGGTTATGAAAGTTGTATTAAGTCATCCATTTTCCTAAGGCACAACTTCCATATGTTCATTTTATTTCACATAAAGTTGTATGAATGAATTTACCATATAAAAACTACATTATCAATTACCAAAATGAATGTGAGATTTAAGAGGCATATTTTAACCAAGGGCCAAGATTGACCCACGGAGTTGATGGATGAATACTGAGAAGTTCATAACTCAATATACAAGCATACATTTTGGGAAAACCATCCCTCATTGGAAAGGTAATTCAACAAGGAATACAATGCAATAGGTTTCAAAGGCTGAATTTGACATTCTCCCATAAATTCAAACAATACTCAACTCTATTTTCATGGTTTGCTGGTAAATTTGTTTGGAACCTCTACTTCCCAAGGTTATAACTTGAGATCCAAAAATCCAAATTTCACTTAGGAGGACTCATTGGAAAGATGGAATGATGAATAATGTTCATAGAATGGTTTCCATAGATGAGAGGTAAAATATCACGATAAAAAAATTAAAACACAATCCATATTTTTAAAAGGTGGTCAAATTGAAAATTTGGAAATAAAAATTTATTAAATAACTTTTATTAAAGATGAAATGGATCCCACTGGAAGGCACAAATTTCAATGACCTAAGTTCATTAATAAGAATTTAATGAAGCATTAATTCCAAAAAGAGGAAGCACATATGGAAAATTCTAGAAGGACAAGACCCTAACCACTTCGAGAATCATTAGACATGGATTTTAAAAGAGAGAGAACACTATCAAAGAAGGGTTAGACGATTATAATAGAAACGGTTCAACCATCAGTATGAAGCCAAGTTTCTGATCAACAAATGAAGATATCTATTATTTTTTCTTCTTCTTCTACACTAATTTTCTCAAGGCTTTATGCTTGTATTTATGAACTCAATATAAGGTTGAGATTTGAGTGTTTTTTTTTTTTTTCTTCCAAGAATCTTTCTCTAAAAGATCATGGAGTATTTTACAACCATATATGTGACTAATAAATGTAAGCCAATATTTTCTAATTGATTCATAGAGTTTTAGTTCTTTCATTTGGAAAGCTCTATTTCTGAGCATTGGTCAATTGGTTTATTGAAATGCTTTGTATTGTTGAATAGATTGTATGAAACTCCATAGAGAACTACTTCAGGGTATAAATTTAATGATTTCCTAGACATTGGGATTTCTGATCTTGAGATTTTTGGATTATTCCCATAAAATTATTTTCAGTTTTGAATGCATAACTCATTTAAAGTTATTTTAAATGATCAACACCATTTCATTCTTTTTCTTGTGAGAAGATATGGTTGCATATTTTGTTTGCATGTGTTTCAGAGATTTTTAATAATGAAGTTGTGAAAAAATTACTTTGATATTGAAGCTTTCCTTTATTTTTTTATTGTGAAATATTTGCTTGGTCCATTCCCAAGAAAATTTTGTATTTAAACAAAAATATGGTTATCAAGAACTATTTTATACATAAACTAAAGCAATAAATATTTGGGGTTTGTTGTTTAACATTCTCCCATTTGGCAGTCCATTCCAAGAACATCAAGATACATCTTTTTGAAAATCAATATGAGTACCACCTCTATAAAAATGTAGGGGAATTTTATCCTCATGAGGTTGTTGTTGGGATTGTGACCAATCTAAACATCAACAACGAGCCTCTTTTTTTTCAACACTTCCATCTTCTACATAATTAGTTATATACACATATTTACATATGACAAGTTTTCTTCCTTTTGGAAGAGGTACTGTTGGAGTTACTTCACACACACCTAGGATTTATTTTTCGTAAGGTTATTCCTTGTTTATTAGTCATAATTAGTCATTATCCAGTCTCCTATATTTTAGGGGAGAATATTCCACCTGGAGAATATTCTCTTTCAGTTGACACTTCAGTTTGACTAGTTGAGTTGAGTTTAGATGTTGCATTGGTTTTGTCACCATGCAACATTGGGATCATCACCAACACACTACTCTTTGTTCAGTCAGTTAACTGAAGACTAGTTGACTAGTTAACTAAGCTAGGTGGCAGTTCACTCATGTAACTGCTCGAGAGACTAGACTAGGTGGCAGTTTACTCTTGTAATTGTTGGTGTGTCTCCAGATCAATATAGACCACCACTATGGATCATTAGTTACTCATGTATCCTATATCTATTGTAAATTATTCACTCTTTGAGTGTGGAATACGATTAATGATAATTCTTCCATTCTTTCAATCTTGCTTCTTCTTTCTCAATTTCTTTTTGCAAATGTGTATGGTATTTTCTAGCTAGATCTATTATGTGTAGGTTAAACACATTTACATGGTATCAGAGATGACAGACTACTAAGAAAAAGCTACACCAAAACATTTTTTGTAGGTACAAAAGATTGAAGACAACAAAAAGATGGATTATTCGTCGGAAATACTTCTCACGCCTCATAACTATTTGGAATGGAAGCCAAAAAAATTTCTTCATCTTAGATGAAAAGTATTATACCAAATAATCATGGAAATCGAAGTAGAGCCTGATTCTGTCGATGAGAAAAATGACTTTCTCAATAGACAAGATATGGCCATAGGAAGTATCGGCATGTCTGTTTCTCCTGAACTTTTCCATCAAGTATATGAAGAATCACAAGGATTAAATCCAAATGAATTATGGACTAGATTGGAGGTTCTATTTGGGAATAAAGAATATTGTAAATATTTCATGTAGGAGGTCAAACAGATAGAGCCAGAAGAGAAGCCATCAGAAGATCAAGTCTCTTATTATGAAGAGTCTTCTACAAACGTTTTTGCAGAAATTTGTATTCTATTAATTGAAAATGATGTCTACTCCATTTCAGATTTATTTTTTGAAATTCATGTGGAAGATGTATGGCATGCATCTCAGGAGTCACATGCAGACACTTTTGCATGCACCATGCATGCATTTCAGGAGACAAAAAGAGAGCCGCGCACATCAGGCGCCATTCTGATATTTTTTTATCACAATTTGTAGAAAAACATTGGATATTTGAATTACTCTCAGGAAAATATCCAATTTCAAAAAAAAAATCGTTCGAAACGGATTTCGAAAAGTGAAGTTATGATCGTTTTAAAATAAACAAAATTTCAGCATTTTTCTGGAAACGACTGTACGGTTTTCAAAATTTCATCCAAAATTTATTTGGATATTATTCATTACAAGAAGATAAAGTGGATATGTGTGGGAATATCAATGATGCATATACTTCATCAGATCTATGTAGACATCTACATCTTCAAGAAAATCTTCAAAGAGCACAAACTTGCACAGTTGCGAGGTCTTCTTGGAGTGAAGGACATAGTTGCTTAGCAACTGTTTTTTGTTCCTTCTCATTTTATTTTTTTATGCATTGTAATTTGAGGGGGAGTTTTGTTCCCATGAGATTTTCCCTCTTTCCTCGTTTAGTTCAGTGTATCTTTTATATTTGGGTACCTAAAATGGCCTCGTAGCCAGGACCCATTCTTTATTTTCACCATAGTGATGTTTAGGGGGAGTGTTGGAGTTACTTCACACACACCTAGGATTTATTTTTCCTAAGGTTATTCCTTGTTTATTAGTCATAATTAGTCATTATCCAGTCTCCTATATTTTAGGGGAGAATATTCCACCTGGAGAACATTCTCTTTCAGTTGACACTTCAGTTTGACTAATTGAGTTGAGTTTAGATGTTGGATTGGTTTTGTCACCATGCAACATTGAGATCATCACCAACTCACTACTCTTTGTTCAATCAGTTAACTGAAGAATAGTTGACTAGTTAACTCAGCTAGATGGCAGTTCACTTCCGTAACTTCCCGAGAGACTAGACTAGGTGGCAGTTCACTTCCGTAACTGCCCGAGAGACTAGACTAGGTGGCAGTTTACTCTTGTAACTGTTGGTGTGTGTCCATATCAATCTAGACCACGACTATGGATCATTAGTTACTCATGTATCCTATATCTATTGTAAATTATTCACTCTTTAAGTGTGGAATACGGTTAATGATAATTCTTCCATTCTTTCTATCTTGCTTCTTCTTTCTCAATTCCTCTCTGCAAATGTGTGTGGTATTTTATAGCTAGATCTATTCTTTGCAGGTTAAACACATTTACAGGTACAAGATCCCAAGTATGATTTTCCATTAAGGAATGTTATTATTCATTCATTTATGCATCCCAATATATATGTCTAAAAGCTTTTGCAAATGCTTTTGGATCATGAGCCTCTGAAACTTGAGCCAAAAAATAGGAGGCTCACTGGAACTGTGAACGTGTATGACACTGATCTCTAGGATCATCGACAAGATCACCAATTTCTTCTCATGTTGAAAAAACCCATCTAGGAAGCAATGGAACTAGTGCAAATTCATGTTCAATGGACTCATCTAGAGGAAGGTGAGTAGGAAGACGGGGATTTTCATCCTCACTATCATAATCTGAAAACAAAACTAGAATAAGAACATAATATGGCACAGATGTCAAAGATGGTCACAGACTAATGATGGCACAAATTATGAATTAAGCTTGTAGGCCAACATATTTTCATCAAATTTAACATCTCTTATAATAATAATTTCATTGGAATAAGGTTGAATAATTCGATAGCCTTTGAAATATTTATAATATATAACAAAAATGTATTTTTCACTTTTATGCCACAATGCTTTCCTTTTCTCATTAGGAATGTGAGCCGATTCTAGACTATCAAATACATGAAAGTGGCTTACATTTGGATTAATTTTATTCCATACTTCTTACAATGTTATATTTTTAAAATCCTTTGTGGGAGTGAGATTTACTATGTAATTTGCACATTTGATGTCTTCCTCCTAATAATGAAGGCTTAATCCTTTATATTGGATCATACAATTAATCATTTCTTTGAATGTGCAATTATTTCTCTCAACAATACCATTTTTCTATGGTGTATATGGAATAGTATGTTGCATTTGAATGCCCTAACCCTTTGTAGTGCAATAGCTAGTAAATTTGTTGTTCACATATTTTCTTCCATTATTTTTTCTTAACCTTTGAAGTTGACATCTAGATTATTTTTCTACAAGAACCTTGTAGGCCAAAATGTTGTCAAAAACTTCACTCTTAAGTTTTAAGTAAACCCAAGTGTGCATGGAGAAGTCATCAATGAAATTTAAGAAGTACTTGCACCCAAAGAAAGAAGGATAATAAAGAGGACCACACAAACCAATGTGAAGAAGATGCAAAGGAGTGAATGCATGCCAAGAGGCATGTGTTTCAAAATCGCCTCAATGATGTTTGTTGAGAACACAATTGACACAAATACCATGTCCACAAGAAACAAGAGGAAGACCAGTCCCATATGTTGATTTCATAGTTGTCACAATGAACGATAGTTTAGATGACCAAACTGCTCATGCCAAAGTTTTATCAAGTCATCGCTATGAACAAAACAAATGATGGAAAACATGATGACCCAAAGTTGTCAAATTTTTACAACTTGATAATATCATCAACAATTACAATTGCTAGGATATGCTTAGAATATTTTAAATTATTGATTACAACTTGATGAGGTGTAAACACTACGGGTTTACCTTCACTTGAATGAGTTATTTGACACACCGATAGAAGGTTATAGGAAAGACTTGCAAGATATAATATATCATTGAAAGGACCATTATCTACCTGAAATATTCCATACCCTACAACACTAAGATATCTATCATCACCATCAAATATTTGTTTGTTGTTACATTCATTAAGCACAGAAAAAATGGATTTATTGTTAGACAATTGACTTAGGTTGATGGAAAGTTGTCTTGGATTGTTGATTTTCATCGATTTCAACCCTTGGAGAGTGATATTGTATATTGATGTCAACACTTAGAGATTGATGTCAACCCTTGGAGAAGTCTGGTAGTGAAGTCATGTAGCAAAAAAGTATGGGTAAGGGACCCAAGTTTGTTTTAGGTATAAAGGAATGAAGATCAAGGAATATGCAAGCAAGACTATTCTAGATGGATAATACATGTCATGGTATTTCTGGTGATATGTGGAACATCACATAACTCCTCACGGTTAGAGAGTTATGATCATGTTAAGTTGGATAACCCTCATGAGTTATCTAGAAGGTCAAACAAGTCAGTTATTCTAGAAGATTCTAGAACAAGTGTACTATTCAAATTGATGGTAACTGGGAGTCAATCATAGGTATAGTTGTTACATTAAGAAAATAATTAAAAATAAATTAGTTGCAACAAGAAGTTGTGAGTTTGGTAATTATGGTAAAGTAGTTGTGATGCGAAGATTGAATAGTCAAAGTGGTTGCAACAAGAAGTTAGTTAAGGGAAAATAAGTTATGAATTGACTAATTATAGAAAAGTTAGTTGCAACAAGAAGTTGTGAGTAAAGAGAAACTATTTAAATAATAAAGTAGTCAAAGTGGTTGAAAAGAGAAATTATTTAAATAATAAAGTGGTTGCAACAAGAAGTGGCAAGTTTACTATTTATGGATAAGTCAAAGTGGTTGCAAAAGAAAATAATTAAATAATAAAGCTAGTTGCAACTAGAAGTGGAGAGATTACTATTTGTGGATAAAGTGGTTGTGAGTGGACAACTGGTTAGAAGTGAGTTAGCCCTAGAAGAAGGAAGTTGGGTAAAGCTAGTTAGAATGTAACCCCTTGAGGAAGCTACTAGGAGAGTATAAATAAGAGAACAAGGAACTCCCATTACCACCTACCCTACCTATTGAATAATATTGAATATCTATTTTGTGAAAGGTATATTGTAGGTACATATTGATGCAACAAGTTACGCAAGTCTAAGGTAGTAAAAGAGGGTTAATGGTGAAATTTTAGGAGTTGAAGAAATACTTAAAAACCCTAGTTTTTGAGGTGTACGTGGGATGCAGTGGAATAAGGCACGTACATAAGTGGGATGAAGGAGAACAAAGAGTGTAAATACGTAGGATGAAAAATAGAAGGTCATGTACAGTTTGGAAAATCCATGAAATCTTGAGTAAATGAAGATGCCAGGTCTCTAGAGTAAAAAAGAAAGCTCCCAGGAAAGTCTACAATGATCAGGTACAATAGATCTATCTACAAGTTGAAAAGGTATGTCATATTCTTATGTGTAGTTGGATATTATTGTCTCCATGAGATATGGTAATGAGAGACTGAATATTTTCCCTAGAGAGGTTGTTGGTTTTATGGCACTTATTGTATGAGATAGATCTGTAGAAATACAACACTGGTATGGTTGGTATTCATTATTGTTACATCTTTTTGGGTTGAGTGTTGAGGCATATATTGTATTTCTTGGTAAACGGTTGAGATTTTTTGGTTGTGATGTGTTAGTGAAGTTGTTGGTTAGTTTGAGGAAGATTCATTGTAGTACATGGAAGGTACATGTGTGAGTGTTATTGGTATATCTTAGGGTACATTATGAGAGGCTTTTGTTAGTGGTTTTGATATATGATTGGTAGAAACTTGAGACTACATAACAATGAGGTTTTGGCACATGGTTTGATGTAAGAATTTATGGTATTTGGATCATGGATTGTTTGGTGCATTGTTAGAGACACTTTCTAGTAGTATTGGTGACACATGATTGGTTCGATGTAAGGATATGAGAAAAATAAGAGACATAAAAATAACAAATTGATATTGTCTCAGGGTGAGTACATAGATGTGTTAGAGAGGTTTATAATGCAGAATGAAAAACCAGTTAGTACATCTTTGGCCAA
Organism: Picea engelmannii; assembly: GCA_009831015.1. Classification (NCBI taxonomy): domain Eukaryota; kingdom Viridiplantae; phylum Streptophyta; class Pinopsida; order Pinales; family Pinaceae; genus Picea; species Picea engelmannii. The sequence continues at coordinate 317,977 of ML783847.1, forward strand.
CCATTTCAAATTAACTAAGGAGATGTGTCCCAAGATACATAAGGAGATAGAATACATGTCCCAGGTCCCTTATTCATTAGTAGTTGGCAGGTTTATGTATGTGATGGTTTGCACAAGACTAGATATTGCACATGCAGTGGGAGTTTTGAGCAGGTATATGAACAATCCAGGTAAAGAACATTGGGAGGCGGTAAAGTGGATTCTCATGTATTTGAGTGGTACTTCTGCTCATGCATTAGGTTTTGGAGGTTCAGACACTGTTCTACAAGGATATGTTGATTCATATATGAAAAGTGATAAATATAGTAGGAGGAGCACCACAAGATATATTTTTACTGTAGGTGGAACAAAAATAAGTTGGATTTCAAAACTGCAAAAGGTTGTTGCACTTTCAACAACAAAAGCAGAGTATGTTGCTGCTACAAAGGTTATTAAATAAATGATTTGATTACAGAGGTTTATGGAGGAATTGGGAAAGAAGCAGGTGAATAGCAGGTTTTACTATGATAGTGAGGGTGCCATTCATCTTGCATATAACTTAGCCTTGAATTCAAATACTAAGCATATACAACTCAGGTACATTTTCATACGATCCATCTTGGAAGATGGACATTTGAAGTTGGAAAATATACATACTAGCCAAAATCCTGTAGACATGTTAACAAAGGGAGTAACCAGGGAGAACTGAGTTCCTGCTCAGTTTCACTTGGTCTTCAAGCATGGAGGTGAATATGAGAAATTTTCTAGGTCCAAGGTGGATTATATTCCAACAGGTAAAGCAACAATGGATTTGTTGCGATCAGTCTCCAAGAGGGATATCGTTGGTTGTGGAGCCTGATTATCTTCCTGATTCAGGTATTTGTTTCAGCCGTGCTTGGACCCCATTACCTAATGGGGGGTATGGGGGGTGTGGGGGGGATTTAACCCC
>ML783847.1:318999-338044 GCA_009831015.1 Picea engelmannii
CCCCCCCCCCCCTAGCGGGGGATTTGGGGGAAGCGCCCCCAAAGAAAAATATTGGGAAAAATTTCCTTGTAAAATATTGTAATTTCATAGTCAATCTAGACCATTCATTATAAGGTCACAGATCTAACGATATAAGTTATTTTTAGGGTTTTTTTCCCTAGAAGGCAACCATCTCTTATAATGGATTTGTATTGCAGTTGTGTATTATCGAGAATGTTGTATTCTCAAAGAGCTGACTATGAGACAAAAAAGAGGAAGTTATAGTGGTTGAGTTGTAGGTTGTATCCCTTCATTTTGTTGGAAAATAAAAAGGAAGGACCTAGAAATTTCTCCAGTGGATGTAGTCCACACCGGGTGAACCACGCATATATGTGTCTCTATTTTATTGTGTATATTTTGTGTTTTATTTTATTGCTCTTTGATCCTAGTTTTCTAACACCCAATATTTCATCAAGAACTTAAGAGCTTGACTAGAAGAATCCAAAAAGATCGAAGAAAATATTGAAGATGAAAAGCAGTATTTGGGAGCTAACATAGCATTACAAAAGGAAGAAGCAGAAATGAGAGAGAATATACTGACATATCATCTTAAGGAAATAACTAACGATCTAAAATATATTGAGGCAGAGTTTGGTCAAGAAGAGAAAATACTTGAAGTAGAAATAATCACATTAAAGATCCAACTTGAAGAAGCAAAGAGAACATAAGAAGTCATGAAGTCTCAGATAATGAAGAAATAAGAAGAGGTTGAAAATATCGAAGAAGAAGTTGTCACACTAAGAGTCAAATTCGTCCAGCTTAGCAAGAAATTTGAAGAGACAGAAGCATCCACATCATCAATTGAAGTACCAAAAATAAGGAATGAAGAGAAGACAAATACTTATGTAGAAACCATCAAAGGTTCGATGAATAAAGAAGAATGCAAGCCCCTAAAGAAGAACATTCTATAAGTGAAAAAGAATCAAGAAGAAGACTACAAAAGAATACACTCCATGTTCAAGACACACAGAAGCTTCAATAATGATTATGATCAGTAAAGGAAGGAACTCATAAGGACTACACCAAAAATAAGATCATTGACTCCCAGGTATGTAAATTTATTTTATGGTCATTGTTTTTATTGTACTAACTTTGGACATAAGGTTGTAGATTGCAGGACTTATGAAAGAAATGTTCAAGAAAGAACTACTTATGTGGCCCCACATAATATTGAATGCTACAAACACCACAACTATGGAACAATAAGAAGAGCAGATAAATAAATATCAAGTCCCAAAGATCACAAGATTTGAAATAGCACGAAATGAAGGAAAATATATAATGAAAAAGGAAGATGTGAGATACCGAAAGGTTTGGAAAAGAAATGAAATAAAATAAGGACATGTGAATAAAGCACAGGTTCAAGATATTGTACTTTTATGAATTGTAGTGCAAGATGAATCTACAGACACAATGAAATAAGTTAGAGTTCAAAGAGATGTTGAGTCTACCAACGAAGATGATGACTCTGCATTCGAGTGCATATTTTTATGAGCCATCTGTCTTGGAGACTCCCAGGTAATTTGAATATTAGATAGGATGAGTCTATGTAGTAGCTGAGATAGATCAAAGAACCATATTTCGAGCAAATTACAGAGTTCGAGTAAATATATTCAGAGCAATCAGTTAGCATAAATACAATATGACAAATAGATCAGTTGACAAATTACATAGGAAAAATTCTATGTTTGCATTCAAAAAGAGATATCTTCCGCACGGGTTGTTCCAGACATGAAAAGTCTGGTTTACATATAGAGAAGACCAATGGACACATTTGACATCTGATGATTAATTGCAATAGTGAAGACTTCATGATAGTAATGTGACAGATGGGTCAACATTGTGGATAGTTGAGTAGTAGAGCCTTGATAGCATGGAAAGAGATGGATTAACAGTTTTGGACTGATATATGACAGTGGATGAGAGCATGGGTTCATAGATTGGATTCACATATTTGTTTAGAAAGTAGTTCAGAATGTGGTTCAGAGATAAAGGAACATAATCATAATGGATGATAATGATATATGAACATTTTAATTCTTATTCTTTAATTCTTTTCATATATGTCAGTTGATTACAAAAGGAAGCACCAATGGAAAAAAACTCCAAAAGGAAGTAGGTATATGAATCCCTACATGTCATCTACATGCCATCTTGTAGAGAATTCAAGGGAGAGAAACAAAATCATGGTCATTCAGAGAATTTTTTAGAAAGAGAGGTATGATTCCAGGAGGAGATATTTATTAGATGCATGGATAGAGAGTTAGATGATTGGAGAGAGAGAACAAAGGCACGATTCCAGGGGTAGCGATGGTCATAGGGGAAGCATGCGTGATATGAATTCAGTGTTTCATCATAGTGATACCATTTGTCAAAGGGGAAGATATTATTCATATTAAGGGATAGAGAGTAATCAAAGGATTAGAAACACATAGAAAGATCAAAGGAATTTAGATAGGGGGAGCAACCCCAAGTAGAGTTCAGTCAAGGGGAGTAGCCCCAAAGGAAGATACCCTTTTCCATTGATGTCAAAAGGGGAGAGATAGAAACATTGATGAGTAGTATGAGCATGAATGTTATCATGACTAAGTGTTGCCATCAATGTTGGTGTTTCCATCAATGCCAAAGGGGGATATTGTTAGACAATTGGCTTAGGTTGATGGACAGTTGGTTTGGATTGTTGGTTTTCATTGATGTCAACCTTTGGAGAGTGATATTGTATATTGATGCCAACCCTTAGAGATTGATTTCAACCCTTGGAGAAGTCTGGTAGTGAATTTCGGTAGCACAAAGATATGGATAAGGTACCCATGTTTGTTTGAGGTATAAAGGCATGAATATCATTGAATATGAAGGAAATACTATTCTAGATGGATAGTACATGTCATTGCATTTCTGATGATATGTGGAATGTTAAGAACCAAATATCAATATAACATAGAAAAACCTCAGAATAAGTATTCAAAGCCTTGAAAAAGAGATAAATTTGGATAATAAGCCTCTTCGAGGGGGAAACCTCCTTATTCCCACATAAATGTACAATTCCAAGATGATTCCAAATGAAAATGTCTCCTTGGTATATATAGGAGACTAGGAGGTATAATTACAACTAATGGAATGAAGCCGACATAAATAAAATAACATTACTAATGTAATATGCCCCAATTAAGGGGTAATGAGACAATATTAGGGCTTAACATGTCCCTCCCCTCGAGACAAGTGTTGTCCACAATGCTTGAGTAACTTTGGATGCTTCTTTATAAAAGATTCATCTTCCCAAGTGGAATCTTTAGACGGTAATTTCCTCCATTTAATGAGATACTCTGAAATGGATCTATTCCTCAGCTAGTGAACTCTTGTGTCAGTGATGGCTTCAGGCTCCAATATGATTTTTCCTTTCTCGTCAAGTTCTGGAAATATAGTTGGAACTAGGATCTTGTCGCCTGTAACCTTCTTTAAGAATGAAGCATGGAAAACTGGGTGTACTCATGAACATGCAGGCAACTCCAATTTATATGCCATAGTACCAATATTTTGCAACACCTTATAAGGGCCATAGTACTTTGGTGATAATTTATTATCTTTTTTGGCTTGCTTGAGGGACATCTGTTTGTATGGTTGTAGTCTTAAAAACACCCAATACCCTACTTAAAAACTTATTTCACTACGATGTTGATCTGCTTTTTGTTTCATGCGATTATGTGCCATGGTTAGGTTGTCCTTTAAGATTTGGAGAACTTGTTGTTGATGCTTGATGTGATCTTCCACTGCTTGAAATTTAGATTTTTCTTTTAGAGAAGAAGTGATGAAAGTAGGGTGGTATCCATAGAATTCCATAAATGGTGTCATTTTTGTTGCAGTATGAAAGGAAGTGTTATACTACCATTCTGCCAAGGATAACCATTTGAACCATTGTGTTTGTTTATCAGAGACAAAGCAACGAAGGTAGCCTTCCAGACATTTGTTCACTATCTCGGTTTGTCCATTAGATTGAGGATGATAGGATGAGCTATGAGCCAATTGAATACCCAAAAAAGAAATAATTATGTCCAAAAATGTACAGTGAAGATGGGATCTCTGTCACTTACAATAATCTTTGGGCTACCATGTAGCTTTTGAACTGTCTCCATGAATGTCGTGGAAACTGTACTAGTTTCGAAGGGATGAGAGAGTGCACAAAAGTGTGTGTACTTGGTTAGTCTATCAATAATCACCATGATGACACTCTTTCCTTTAGACTTCGGTAACCCTGTGATGAAATCCATGGAAACCTCCTCTCAACGCTGACTTGGGATTGCTAATGGTTGTAAAAGTCCCGGGGTCTTAATTGTTTCCACCTTATTTTGTTGGCAAACCAAACATTCTGCCACAAACCTTTTAACATCAGTTTTAAGGCCATCCCAAAAAAAATCCTTCTTAACTCTATGGTAGGTTTTCAAAAATCCTGAGTGCCCTCCTATTGGAGAGGTGTGCAATTCCAATAATACCTTTTGTTTGAGTTGAGAGTTCTTACATAAATATAAGGGATCTTTGTACCATAGTGAATCATTTTCCCATGTAAATGTATATGATGCACTGGAATCTTGTTGTAACCTTTGAATGAGAGTCCACACGTTTTCTTCAATCTTCCATTCATCCCTTTCTTCTATTATCCAATCAGGTTGGATGATCGAGATAGCACAAAGAAAGGCCTCAACATTTTCATCCTTTCTTGAGAGTGCATTTGCCACAACATTTTGCTTCCCCTTTTTATAGACGATTTCAAAATCATAACCCAATATCTTGGTTACCCATTTTTGTTGTTCTTCTGAAGATAGTCTTTGTTCCAAGAAGTATTTAAGGCTATCATGATCTGTTTTGACCTTGAAGTGCCTACCTATTAGGTAAGGACGTCATTTCTTCAATGCATGTAGTATTTCCATCATTTCCTTCTCATAAATGGGTTTTTGTAAGTCCTTTCCCTTGAGTGGTCGACTTTCAAAAGCCAGGGGCCTTCCTTCTTACATTAGGATAGCACTAATTTCATTTCCCAAGGCATCACATTCCACAATAAAGGTTTTTGTGAAGTTTGGAGTGGTCAATGTTGGCATGTTCTTAGACAGAGGTAGAGTATGCGTGTTTGTCATTGATGGCACGTGTTTTTCATTGATGGCGAAGATCAACACAATCAGGAGCATAGCGATAATGGCAAGATCAGCAATGTAAGCTCAGAAGGAGGAAAACAGTCAAAGCACGACAAATTTTTCGTTTTGGAGTTTCGCAGATCGGGAAATCCAAAGGAAAGTGGTTCAAACTCGCGATATGTGAAATCATGATAACAATCCTGACCGTTGGAGTCATAGGACACATGGAAAACAATTGTAATTTTCGCTGACTTGCACATTGGAGGAGTCAACGGAGCATGGTGTGGGAACTCGCGATATGCGAGATCACAAAAAGATCTGGACCATCAAATCATCGAGATCATGGACCGTTGATCAAGCATGAAGAAGGCCCGTGAAGTTGTAAAATCGCGATAAGATCTTGACCGTTGATTCAAGAAGGACACATGGTGAAATCGCGATAATATCTGGACCGTTGGTTCCATAGGACACTATTGGGCCCCAACAAATCCCCCTAATTTTTTACAAAATTTAAAGGGCCCCCATTCGAATCTTGATAATTATAATGACCTACAGAATCAACCTTTTCAAATAGTTCCATACCTTGGCTTGCTTTGAGACAAACTTAAGACATTCACTATAGTATGAGACATTCATTACAAGAGTATATCTTAAAAGTTTGAAACGAGCACAAAAATATCAATTTAAACAAAAACATTAACTTTTATCCATTGTTTACTTTCGTTTAAATTATGATTATGTGTTCTTTCTTTTTCTCATTAACAAGTTTGACTATTTTGAATAATGGGTTCAATTCTTCATCAAATAATATCTTGGTTGGTTTCTCATTTTCATGAAATCATTTGGTGATATTAATTAATTAAATTATTTTTTCATTTTGGATCTCATTTCAAAATAATAATAATAAAAGAATTATCTATCATTTGTTTGATTTTGTAAAAAACCAAAATAAATATTTTTCTCTTCTCCATTAACTTGAAGCTTCTATAATTTTAAGAACATATTTGAAAGCAAATTATAAACAATGTTTGTTTATAAGTTATAGTTAGTTTAAATTCACTTTTTATTTTTCTAGATTTTGTTTTATTCACAATTTTAAGGTTATTAATTTAGGTTTCTTTTTGTTTCACAGGTTTTTATTATAAAATATTTGATATGGATCTAATCATGGCTTGATTTTATTATCCAAATACGTTCAAGATGACTGATCCAAAAATAATTTTGGATTGCTACAAATAATTTTATGAGCAACAACAGATAAAATTTGGAAAGGCGTCAAGATCAGACAAACAATTTTTCAGAACTGATTGCAGCCAAACCATGAGGAATTTGAAAAAACAGTTGAAAACCCAAAACCCAAATGGACCCATTTACCTTCCATGTAGAGATTTTTCCAAAAAAATGCACGATTTAGTGAAATTTTCCTCATAAAAATTTGATGTCTACATCAATAGTCTTTTTATGAGGAAAATTTCAGGTGGCGAAAATTAATAGTGATGCCCAGATTGTTCATTCATTGTATAAATATATGAGAAAGTTCAGAGCCAAGAGGAGGAAATAATTGGGGAGGAGGATTTTTATCCTTTCTCTTTTGTATATTATATCTTTTGTAAGCTTTTTAATTCTTTTCAAATGGAGTAATGGATGGATGGAATCTTTGGGAGAATGGACAAGTATTTTCAAAGAAGAATATGGAATTCCAGGTTTCTTAATGACTTTTGTCTTGTGAGTAAAATGGTTTTATTTTCATTATAATATCTTCATATTTTTTGAATAATTGATTATGCATTGATTTAAATAGCTGTAGTTTTTTTTATCAATACATGGTTAATTGTTGTCATTTATGTATTAATTTTTCCAATCTTTAAAGTCTATTATCCAAAAAAATTCTTCCAGGACTACAGGATGGACAAGTGATTCCAAAAACTTAATAGAACGACATATATGCATTTTGTCTTTAGCCTTTTGTTTATAATGTTGTTATTTATGTTTTTTTAATCCTGTTACATGTGCAAGTCTGATATCTTTAGATTAAATGATCTGTGATGTGTAGGAGGTTTATATTATAAATACCATCTATCATTTTCTTCATCAAAATACAAATGCTGTGATTATATCTTCGATTTAAATAATGAGATTTATCTTTGAGTTTTAAATTGAATGATAAAATGCATAGATTGCTTACAGATTTATCTTGTTGTAATCATGTATAATTATGAGATCACAGGTTTATGTTTGTGTTTCCTTTTCTGTCATTAAAACCTAAGCTGCCAATACATGTTCTGAATTTATTTAGAACAGTCATAAGGTTCATTGCAGATTTCTCTCTTGGACATGGCAGTTGGATGTCCACCACTCATGCAGATGCTTAGATACACCTTACTAATTCACTGACATGATAGCTTCTTTGTATTTTTCTGTCATTTAAATATCATTGAAACTAGAATGTATGGTTTATCTTTGACTATCCACATGTTCATGTTTCATTAACTATTTTTGCAAGATTCTTTAAATTTATAAAATAAAAATAATAAATATTTTTATGTGCTTTCTTTATCTGCTTCCTAGAAGCAATCATTTTTCACATCGATTTTCGTAAGTTTTGATTAAAACTTGCATCTTTTAAATCATGTAAATAACCGAGACTTATATATCTTCTACTTAAATACAACTACTATAGTTACATTTGAACATATGTACATATATATAGTGTGTTTAGTAATTAGTTAGTTATTTCTCTCTTTTATTTGTTTCTTTTAGGATTCTTAGATTGGCTAACAGAGCCATTAAACTTGTCAAAATGAGTTACACCAAACAACTTGGGTTATTTAGACAACCCTGGACCGGACTCGCTCTTCCAGTTGATGGACGATCAATTTCTCCCATCAACAGACACATGCCAAAAGATCATCGTTTCACTGACTGGAAAGTCATAGGAGCGAAGTGCTCGTTTGATTTTCGAGTGGTCATATCTCTCGGTCACATTATCGAGAGATGGAGAGCATAGCTAAAGAAACCAAGCTCTATTTCAGAGATTCGTAACATGGAGATTCAAGAGGACTCATCACAGAATACCCGAGACGAGAAGGTGAAAAATGCATTTTTGAATAAGGCTGTGGTCACAACCAGTGGTTACATTTGCAAAACATGGAGGAAGAAGCTAGTGGTGTTAAGCTCCATCTCGGAGTCTCAGTGATCGCGACTTGGAGCATCAAGACCCTTCATCACAGGAATCGCGATATGTGAGATCATGATGAGATCTGGACCGTTGGATCATCGGAGATCTCGACCGTTGATTAAGCTCGATGAAGTTTATAATTTCGCGAAATATGAAGCGCCCTTTGGCGTGGCCTGTGGTCACCACCAGTGGTCACGTGAGGGGAAGAAGCTAGCGGTGCTAAGCTCCACCTCGTAGTCTCGACGATCGCAGCTTGGATTTTTGAGATCCTTTATCACAGAAATGCCGAGATGCAAGATCACGAAATTCAAATTCTGTTTAGAGCTCGGTCACAGCCAGTGGGCATATGGGATAAATGTGAAACCCTGTTGATTTAATCCAACAGTGTAGGAGAATTTGAATATGATCGGAGGGATACTATTGAACTTCATAGTTAATTAATCAGTTACGATTCAGTTAGCAAAATTGATTCATGACTCTTGGTCGGTTGGCGATTCAGTTGCTGAGGCATTTTTTCCCAAGAAGATTCGAGGTGTAACTGATGAGGTGTGTGTAAATAAAAGGAGATATGAAGTGACTGTGTGAGGTTAGCTGTTCTGACTGAAAAAAATGAGTTGAACTGTAGAAAGGAAAAACTACAACATGCACAGTGTGAAGAAAGCTCAGAGATAAGGAACATAAGATGAACATAAGAGAAAAGGTGAAGAGAGCAGAATGTGCACATTTCAAAGAGCATGAAAAGGACAGAGAAAGAACAGATAGACAGAGATAGCAAGTCAAGCCAAATATGAATAGAGAAGAAGAATAGTGTAGCAGAGAAGAATTGTAGAACAATGAAGAAGTGGTAAGAATTGATTTATCTGTTTTGTTGGTTAATCAATCATATATTTGTAATAAGGGTGGTCAGGAGGTGCTAGGGAGGACTGTTGTCCTCAGAGGTTCAAGTGGGTGCTTGAACAAAGGGATTTGTAGCTTCCATCTGGTTGCAGCCAGAAAATCTAGGGTGGCAGGGTGGTGCAAGGGAGAACAATTGTTCTCTGTTATACAGGTTGGTGCCTGTGTGACTGGAAGTTGGTGCTTCCATCCAGTCGGTGTTGGAACACTCAGGGAGTTGGTGCTTTCTTCTAGTGGGTTCTAGAGAAACCAGAGAGTTGGTGCTCTAAACAAGTTGGAGCTTGTAAATCAGAGGTAGTAGTCTCACTTTGAGTTGGTGCTCAAACATAGATGATGTAAAGAAATTAAAAGACTGCCTATCATTTCGAAGAAGAAGAGGTTTTCTCCCTTTATGGGTTTCCTCGTGAAAAATATGTCTCTGTGTATATCTTATGTGTGATTGATGCTCATTTTTTATGTTGTTCATATGATGTATAATATTGATGGTCACTTGATGAAAGATTAAAAATATTTTAATAGACTTAAAATTGTTTAAGCACAGTAACAACTGATTCACCCCCCCTCTCATTTGTCTTAGTAATTTCAGAAATTGGTATCAGAGCGGGTTCCTTTTATTTAAAGGTAGATCTGTAAGCTTAAACATGACAATTCATGAAGGGACTTCAGCCAGTAAGCCTCCTCTGTTTGATGGAACAAATTTTGTCTTTTGGAAGGTTAGAATGAGAACATACCTAATGGCCTTAAGTGCTGATGTTTGGGATGTAGTAGAGTCTGGATATACAAAGCCTATTGTGTTGGCTTCCAAGGATGATAAGTTAGAATTTATCTTTAATTCTAAGGGAATGAATGGTATCTTGAATGGAATTACAGAAGCCGAGTTTGTAAAGGTGATGCATCTTCAAACTGCCAAAGAAACATGGGATAAACTTATTAGCAGTTATGAAGGAAATGAGAAAGTAAAAGATGTCAAACTTCAAACATTTAGGTTGAAGTTTGAACAACTAAATATGAATGAAGATGAAACAGTTAGCAAGTATTTTTTAAGAGTTGAAGAACTTGTGAATTCCATGAAGGGTCTTGGTGAGAAGTTTGAAGAATAAAATTTAGTTCAGAAGATCTTAAGATCTTTGCTTGATAAATTTAATCCAAAAGTATCTGCAATAGAAGAACTAAACGATCTTAAAAATTTGTCCATTGATCAACTCTTAGGAACTTTAACTGCATATGAAATGAGAATCAACAAAGATAAATCCATTACTAGAGAAACATCTTTTAAAATAGACAAGAATATTGATTCATATTTAGATGATATTGAGGAAAAATTTGTGAGAAGGTTAAATAAAGGATCAGGAAAATACCAAGGCAAGCTTCCCTTCAAATGTTTTAACTATGGTAAGATAGTTCATTTTTCATCTAAGTGTCCCCATAAGAAAAATGACCAGAACTCTGATGATGAAAAGAAGTACAAATTCAAGAAATATAGTAAGAAGAAAAGTTTGTGTGCAAATAATGACAATTCCTTAGAAGACATAGATAGTGATTCATCATATGAAGACAAAGTGAATGATTTTATGCTTATGACTATGGGAGATATTGATGATGAACACACAGGAGGTGAAATGGATGATGAAGAAGTTGTGGTTGATATGGAAGGTGAATTAATCAGTGCTTTGGAAGAAATTGACAGACTCAGATGTAAGAAGAGAAAGCAAAAATGATTGTTGATTCAATTTAAAATGAATGATAAAAAACTTGATGAAGACTTTGCTCTACTAAAAGTGAAGTTAGAAGAGGCAAAGAAAATAGAAGACATTCTGAAACAACAGTTATCAGAGAAGAAATCAAAGTGTGAAGCCTTAGAAGAAGAGATAGTAAAAACCAAAAAAGAAATGGAGAAGTTTAAGGCATTGTATCACCAAAATATGTCTAGTATTAAAGCCTCAGAGGAATTAACTTCCATTCTAAATTAGCAAAGGAATCCAAAGTTGAAATATGGCTTGGGTTATGAAGATGGATCAAGAAGTAATCATTCAAGTAATACAGAATCCATCAAGTTTGTCAAATCCTCAAACATTGACAACAGTCAGTTTGCAAAAACAAAGAAAGAGAATCAACCACCAAGAAGGAATGAAAGAAAAAGTATCATAACTGAATCTGTAGATTAGAGAGATTATCGGCATGAAATAAATTGACCTCCTCAAAGAAGACATATTTTTTCAAGGTACAAAGGTTTTTTTTTGGTTATTGTTTTTTCTACTCTAATTTTGGTCACAAAGCTATAAACTGGTCTTTAAGATTTAGATATGAACAATCAAGATATTCAACGAATAACCATCTTCCACAACAAAGATCGAGACAACCAAGCAACAAACAACCTCAGAATATAAATCATACGATGGCTGGGAAAATGACGCAGGTTAAGCATAACAATAGTTATGAGCATAACAATTGCTATGATCTTCTATTTAGTGAACCAGGATGTTACATCTATCGTAATTATGGACATGAAGTAGCAGATTGTCGATTAATGAATTACAAGTTAGATTTGATTGCCACTGCTAAAAATGTCAAGGTTTGGAAGAAGAAAGTAGATGACAAGTGTGGACTAGTGTTATCAGTCCAAAAAAAAAAGAATTCCTGGTATATTGACAGTGGATGTTCCAAACATATGACTGGAGACAAAAGTAAGTTTCTAACTTTAAGTGAAAACAAATTAGGGAATGTAACTTTTGGAAACGATGCACCAGGAAAAATAAAAGGTAAAGGAATGGTAAGTGTTGGGGCTCAGAAATGTCCTATTCTCATCCACCTTTCCCTTCATCATTCTTCACATTTCATCGCCCATTAACCTTTCACGATATCATTTCCATAAATATACTTGGGTTTCACCTTATTGTTATCCACTTTATTCATTTTAGTATTTAAAAGGAATTTGTGATTAAATGTTAGAAAATCAACATGTTTTCATATATATCTCAAATATGTGTGAGCTTTGTAATGTGTAGGAATATGTGAAGGATTAATTCCAAGGACTTCTCGAATACTTCCTCCACCATTTCAATATTTGAGGAGATAATTCAAGCCCATTCCAAGGAGAAGTTCATCGAGATTTGGTTGGAATATCTTATCTAAGATATATGAGAGATATATGTGAGGATTTAAAGGGATTATATTTTGTAATAATGGGAAATAGGTTGAGAGAAAAGTGGATCTGTAATAATGAGATAGTTATTTTATCTTCAAGGCTCTCATGTATAAAAGAGAGTGCTCTCTCTTCATGAGGATTCAAGTAGAATAGGAGTTAGATTATGTACTTAGAATCAGAGTAGTCATTAGGATTTGAAAGAAAAAGGGATTCTTAGCTTTGATTCATGGTTTTGGTTTTCATGATTTCATTATTATGTTATGAAGATTGATTTGGCTATTTTAATATAAGATTGCTTCATTAGAGTGAACTCACATATATTGTTGTGTCATTCAACTCTTCACTTGTTGTATCTGTTTTTCCTTCATGTAGTTCTCCATTTCTAGATTAATTCCTTCACGCACTTTCTCATTCCTAGATTAATTTCATTTATGCAACTAGATTAATTCAATTCCAAGTCGTGTGTTAGATTAATGATTCTATTTCAGTCGTGTGTTAGATTAATGATTCAATTCCAGTTGTAGCTTAAACATTAGATTAGATTAGTCCCGCTTCAATCTTGCATATACTTTGTGTGTGCTTTGTCAGTTTATGACCCCTGGGTTGACAAATTAGATAAGTTGGGTAAATACTACAATGAAATTAATTCAACATTAGTTCGGCCCAATGTAACGATTGTTATTCCTTTTTCAAGCCGTGTTTTTCCTTTGAATAGAACAATTGTTGTTCCCTTTACGATTGTTGTTCCTTTATAGGTGTTGCATCTCTGGAGGCTGGGTATTGAAAACGAAAGGTAAGAACCTACGTAGGCGACAAGTAAAATTCTTGTGCCCACGCCTACCTTTGGTTGATGCATAGAGGTTGTTTTTAGGACATACTTAGAGCCCAATAGTAAGCCTGAGTAATGGCAAAGGAAAATCTCAATATGATCTGTTTGTAGATGGTCTGAAACATAATCTACTAAGTGTCAGTCAAGTTTGTGACAAAGGATGTGAAGTTGTTTTTACTTCTAAATACTGTAAAATAAAGTCTTTGAGTTCAGGACAACTGGTTGCAAAAGGGATAAGAACATAAAACAATGTCTATGTGTTAAATGAAGAAAAAAAAGAATGCCACTTAAGAAAATATGATGAAAGTTGGTTGTGGCATAAGAGACTTGGAAACCTAAATTTTTATCATATAATCAAGCTCAGAAACAATGGGGCAGTAAAAGATCTTCCGAAGATATCAAAGCCATACGACTCTGTTTGTAAATCTTGCCAGATAGGAAAGCTTACTCGCACTCAGTTTAAATCTAAAAACTTTCTTTCTACTAAAAAACCTCTCCAATTAGTACATATGGATTTATGTGGACCATCAAGAAAAGAAGGTACAGAAAAAGAAAACTATTTTATGTTGATTATTGATGATTATTCTAGACTAACGTGGGTTACCTTTTTGAAGGAAAAATCTAAAGCATTTGAAAAATTCAAAGTGTTTAAGGCTCTGACTGAGAATCAAACAGGAAAAATATTGAAGGCAGTAAGGTCTGATAGAGGAGGAGAGTTTAGTTCATGGAACTTCAAAGAGTTCTGTGATAAACATGGGAACAAACGAGAACACATTATTCCAAGAACTCCACAGCAAAATGGAGTCGTTGAGAGGCAGAATAGATCAATATAGCAAATGGCAAGATCAATGATGAATGAAAGGAACATGTCTCAGACATATTGGGTAGAAGTAATTCATATAGCTATTCATATCTTTAACAAAGCACATCTCAGACCACACAGTGACAAGAATCCTTATGAACTATGGTTTGGAAGACCTGCTTCAATCAAACATTTTAAGGTCTTTGGGAGTAAATGTTATATCAAGAACAATGATGAAAATATTGGCAAATATGATGACAGGGCTGATGAAGGTATTTTCTTGGGCTATGCTACAAATAGTAAAGGGTACAAATGTTACAATAAGAGGCTGCATAAACTAGTTGATTATATAGACATAAAAGTTGATGAAGAAGTCTCGGTCAGGAATGTAAACAGTGTTGAACCAAGCACATAAGATATAGTTAAAGATGAATATGAACAGGTCCAAGGATCAGAAAGGGAAGAATTTGAATAAGATGAAGATACGAATACTCAAGCTGAAACAAATCAACAGAAAGAAGCAAAATCACCTCTCAGAATTGTTAGAAAAAATCATCCTGAAAATTAGATAATTGGAGATATAAATAAAGGGGTTCAGACAAGAAGGAAATTGATTAAAGACTCAGAACAATCTCATGTTGCTTTTTTATCTATGACTGAACCTAAAATTTTTTATGAAGCCAGCCAACATGATGATTGGATTACAACAATGAATGAAGAGCTTGATCAGATTGAGAAGAACAATACTTGGGAGTTTGTCCCTAGACACAAAAATAAGAATGTAATAGGTTCCAAATGGGTGTTCAAGAATAAAATGAATGAAAAAGGACAAGTTGTTAGAAATAAAGCCAGATTGGTATGTAAAGGGTATGCACAAGTTGAAGCTCAGGATTTTGATGAAACTTTTGCACTAGTGGCAAGATTGGAGGCCATTAGAATGTTCCTTGCATATTCATGTCATAAGAACTTTAAAGTGTATCAGATGGATGTTAAGTCATCTTTTCTTAATGGAGATCTAGAGGAAGAAGTATATATGGAGCAACCTGAAGGATTCTCAATGATAGATAATCCTAATTATGTTTTCAAGTTGAATAAGGCCTTATATGGACTGAAACAAGCACCACGAGCTTGGTATTATAGACTGAATTTTTTTTTACAAGACAAAGGGTTCAAGAAAGGTACTGTTGACAACAATCTCTACATTAAGTCTGAAGGTGATAATTTACTAGTTGTTTTGGTTTATGTAGATGATATTATTTTTGGTTGTACTAATGAATCATCTGTCCAGTGGTTTGCTAACTCTATGAAAACAGAGTTTGAGATGTCCATGATAGGAGAACTGTTATATTTTCTTGGTTTACAAGTAAATCAAAGTTCTCCAGGAATATTTATCTCTCAAGAAAAATATTTGAAAGAGATGTTGAAGAAATTTCAGATGGAGGATTCCTCTCCTCTCAGTATACCTATGGTGGTTGGTTGCAATCTTAGTAAAGATGATATGTCACCTGATGTTGATCAAAGGACATACCGATCAATGATAGGCAATCTTCTGTACATCACAGCTTCCCTTCCTGATATAATGCAAGCTGTTGGAATGGTAGGTCGCTATCAGTCTTCTCCTAAACAAAGTCATTTGGTAGTTGTCAAAAGGATATTCAAATAATTGAAGGGAACAATGACTTATGGTCTGTGTTATCCCAGTAATCAGAATTTTTGGTTAACTTCTTATTTAGATGCCGATTGGGCAAACTGTGTTGATGAGAGAAAAAGCACCAGTGGAGGAGCATTATTTCTGGGTGACTTATTAGTAGCATGGCTTAGTAAAAAAGGATCCATTTCATTATCAACTACAGAGGCAGAATACATTGCTGTTGCTACTTGTTGCACACAAATTTTATGGATGATTCAAACTCTTGCATATTTGAAGGTAAACTATACTGATATGATGACAATTCACTGTGATAACACTAGTGCCACTAGTGTTTCCAAGAATCCTGTTCTTCATTCCAAGACTAAGCATATCGTAATAAAATACCATTTTATCAGAGAACAAGTTACAAACAGAGTTGTTCAGCTGAATTATATCCCTTCTACAGAACAGATAGCTGATATCTTTACCAAACCATTAGCAACAACCCCTTTTGGATATCTTCGTCAAAAGTTGGGGGTTATAACTTCTTTCGTCTAATCTGTTCACCTGATCAGGGGGAGTACTTATTGAATATCTGTTGTATTTATAAGTTTCTCATAGTTGACAGGGGGAGTATGTACTACAACAGCTCAGGGGGAGCGTGTTTCTTCTTTGACATTGATGTCAAAGGGGGAGAAAGTGTGGTAAATTTCAAGGATGCTGCAGTGGTAAATTTAGTTGCATGTTTTTCAATGGATTGCCATCAATGCCAAAGGGGGAGATTGTTGGCATGTTCTTAGACAGATATAGAGTATGCGTGTTTTTCATTGATGGCGCGTGTTTGTCATTGATGGAGAAGATCAACACGATCAGGAGCATAGCGATAATGGCAAGATTAGCAGTGTAAGCTCAGAAGGCGGAAAAAAGTCAAAGCACGACAAAGGTTTCATTTCAGAGTTTCACAGATTGGGAAATCTAAAGGAAAGAGGTTCAAACTCGTGATATGCGAAATCGATATAACAATCCTGACTGTTGGAGTCATAGGACATGTGGCAAATGATTGGAATTTTCACTGACTTACACATTGGAGGAGTCAACAGAGCATGGTGTGGGAAATCGTGATATGAGAGATCACGAAAAGATATGGACCATCAAATCATCGAGATCGTGGACCGTTGATCAGGCATGACGAAGGCCTGTGAAGTTGTAAAATGGTGATAATATCTTGACCATTGATTCAAGAAGGACATGTGGTGAAATCACGATAATATCTGGACCGTTGGTTCCATAGGACACATGGCGAAAGATCATCGTTTTGTTGACTGGAAAGTCATAGGAGAAAATTGCTCGCTTGATTGTCGAGTGGTCATATCTCGTGGTCACATTGTCAAGAGCTGGAGAGAAGAGCTAGAGAAGCTAAGCTCTATTTTGGATATTCGTAACATGGAGAGTCGAGAGGACTCATCACATAATACCTGAGACGTGAAAGTGCGAAATGCATTTTCGAATAAGGCTGTGGTCACAATTAGTGGTTACATTTGCGGAAGATGGAGGAAGAAGATAGCGGTGTTAAGCTCCATCTTGGAGTCTTGACGATTGCGAATTGGAGCATCAAGACCCTTCATCACAGGAATTGCGATATGCGAGATCGTGATGAGATCTGGACTGTCGGATCATCAGAGCTCTCAACTGTTGATGAGGATCAATGAAGTTTATAAGTTCATGAAATACGAAGAACCTTTTGGTGAAACCTGTGGTCACTACTAGTGGTCACGTGAGGGGAAGAATCTAGCGGTGCTAAGCTCCACCTCGGAGTCTCGGTGATTGTGACTTGGAGTTTCGAGATCCTTTATCACAGGAATGTCGAGGTGTGAGATCATGAAATTCAAATTCTATTTAGCGCTCAGTCACAGCCAGTGGGCATTTGGGATAAATGCGAAACCCTACCGATTTAATCCAATCGTGCAGGAGAATTTGAATATGATTGGAGGGCTACTGTTGCACTTCACATTTAATTAATCAGTTATGATTCAGTTAGCAAAACTGATTCATGACTCTTGATCGGTTGGCGATTCAGTTGTTGAGGCATTTTTTCCCAAGAAGATTCGAGGTGTAAATGATGAGGCATGTGTGAGTAAAAGGAGATATGAAGCGATTGTGTGAGGTTATCTTTTCTGATTGAAAAAAATGAGTTGAACTGTAGAAAGGAAAAACTACAGCATGCACAGTGTGAAGAAAGCTCAGAGATAAGGAACAAAAGTTGAACATAAGAGAAAAGGTGAAGAGAGCAGAATGTGCACATTTCAAAGAGCATGAGAAGGACAGAGAAAGAACAGATAGACAGAGATGGCAAGTCAAGCCAAATATGAACAGAGAAGAAGAATAGTGTAGTAGAGAAGAATTGCAGAACAATGAAGAAGTGGTAAGAATTGATTTATCTGTGTTGTTGGTTAATCAATCATTTATTTGTAATTAGGGTGGTCAGGAGGTGCTATGGAGGATTGTTGTCCTCAGAGGTTCAAGTGGGTGCTTGAACACAGGGAGTTTTAGCTTCCATTTGGTTGCAGCCAGAAAAACCAGGGTGGCAGGGTGGTGCAAGGGAGAACAATTGTTCTCTATTATACAGGTTGGTGCCTGTGTGACTGGAAGTTGGTGCTTCCATCCAGTCAGTGCTGGAACACTCAGGGAATTGGTGCTTCCTTCTAGTGGGTGTTAGATAATCTAGAGAGTTGGTTCTCTCAACAAGTTGGAGCTTGTAAAATAGATATAGTAGCCTCACTTTGAGTTGGTGCTCAAACATAGATGATGTACAAAACTTAAAATACTGCCTATCATTTCGAAGAAGAAGAGGTTTTCTCCCTTTATGGGTTTCCTCGTGAAAAATCTGTCTCTGTGTATATATTATGTGTGATTGATGCTCATTGTTTATGTTGTTCATATGATGTATAATATTGATGGTCACTTGATGAAATATTAAAAATATTTTAATAGACTTAAAATTGTTTAAGCACAGTAACAACTGATTCACCCCCACCTCTCAGTTGTCTTAGTAATTTCAACAGTCAAGACATGAGCTTTGCACATCACCTCTTTAAGTTGTTCAAAATCTTTAGTTTCCTATGGATTCCATGAAAATGCATCCTTCTTAGTTAGTGTCATTAAAGGTGCTACTATTCTTCCATAGTGCCGAACAAACTTGCGGTAGTAACCTGTCAAACCCAAAAATCCTCTAAGATTCTTCAATGTTTTGGGAAACGGCTAGTCCATCATGGCCTTAATCTTGTTAGGGTCTACCTTAACACCTTCATGAGATACAATATGATCCAAATACTCTACCTCCTTCACTCCAAAGAAACATTTGGATGGTTTGGCATATAGTTGTTTCTCCTTTAGTAGTTGTAGCAC
>ML783847.1:356919-418849 GCA_009831015.1 Picea engelmannii
TCATATTCTTCCTCATACTTATCACATAATGGCTCACTACTGAAAAATTCAATATGAGCAGATTTTGAAACCTTCATTTCTTTGTTATTATAGAAAACTTGTCGCAACATCTGTCAAATGCAACATATTTATAGATTTTGTAACATCGCAATTCCGACGTAAAAAAGTCCTAAGTGACTGTTGGTATTTTGACTTGGTGAACATACTAAGGTGACCGTTGGAGGGGAAACCTAGTTTCAAAAATGTCGCAATTGCGACATACATTTTCACAAACGTGGCAAGAGAGACGTTCCAGTGGAAAACGTGGCAAGAGCGACGTTAATGTGGCAAGAGAGACGTTAACGTGGCAATTGCGACATATAGCTTCACAAACGTGGCAAGAGAGACGTTCCAGTGGAAAATGTGGCAAGAGAGACGTTCCAGTGGAAAACATGGCAAGAGAGACGTTAACGTGGCAAGAGCGATGTTAACGTGGAAATTGCGACATACAACTTCAAAAACGTGGCAAGAGAGACGTTCCAATGGAAAACGTGGCAAGAGAGACGTTCCAATGGAAAACGTGGCAAGAGCGACGTTAACGTGGCAAGAGCGATGTTAACGTGGCAATTGCGACATACAGCTTCACAAACGTGGCAAGAGAGACGTTCCAGTGGAAAACGTGGCAAGAGAGACGTTCCAGTGGAAAACATGGCAATACCAACGTTAACGTGGCAAGAGCGACGTTATCGGGCAACATGAATTTTTTTTTTTATAAATTTCCTCTATTTTGCGACAATATGGACAATTTTATCCATAATGCCGCAAATAAAACGTCGGAATTTTTACAATATGTAGTAGTGGAAGCACCATAAAGAGGACCGTTCAGGTTGGGAGATCAGTTTCAGGAAGAGTTCAGTCAGGGGGAGCAACCCTAGATGGAAATATACCTTTTCCATTGATCACAAAGGGGGAGAGATTTATCATATGCAAAGATAGAATTGCTTGGAGAAAGAGAACATAGGAATGGTTCTAGGGGGAGCGATCGTAACACCGAGAGAATGAGTGATATGAATTCAATATTTCATCCGAGTGTTGCCATCAATTCCAAAGGGGGATATTGTTGATTATTTGGGCTGGTTTTCATTGATGCCAACCCTTGAAGAAAGTCTGGTAGCGAATTCTAGTAGCACAAAGGTTTGGGTAATGGACACAAGTTTGTTTGATGTATAATGGTATGAGTTTTAATATATTTGAAGGTAATACTATTCTATATGGATAGTAAATGTCATGCCATTTTCAGTGGTATGTGGAACCTCACATAAATCCTCACGATTAGAAAGTTATGGCCATGTGAAGTTGGAGAACCCTCACGAGTCAGCTAGAAGCCCCAAAAGGTCAAAGTAGTCAAAGTGGTTGCAACGAAGAATTTATTTAAATAATAAAGAGAAGTCATGAGTGTACTATAAATCAAAGTGGATACAAAATAAATGATTTAAATAATAAAGTTAATGGAGAAATTACGAAGTGGACAAGTTGTTAGCAGTCGGTTAGCCCTAAAATAAGGAAAGTGGTTTAAGAGATTTTAGAAGGTAAATAATAAAGTGAAGTGATGAGTGTACTATAAGTCAAAGTGGATACAAAAGAAATTATTTAAATAGTAAAGTTAATGGAGAAATTACTAAGTAGACAAGTGTTTAGAAGTGGGTTAACCCTAAAATAAGAAAAGTGGTTTAAGATGGTTAGAAGGTAACCCCTTGAGGAAGCTACATAAAAGTATAAATAAGAGAAAAATGTTTCTCATTTTAATAACACTTGAGCATATTGAATATATACAAGTGACTGAGGTAACCAAAGGATATATAAGCAAGATTTTAGAGGGAAGGTGAAGTAAAGAAGTTCCAATTGAAGGGAGAATAAATTCTTTTGATGATGCTTTCTAAGGTATGTTATTTACATGTCATCTCACCATTTTCACAATAACGTTTTTTCTAGAATGATTCAAACAACAAAATATAGAGAACATTGAGGAAACATATTCAAGTAGTTGTGATAAACATTTCAGCATGTGGGTCATTTTATTTTTGGAGTTACACTCTGTGGAAAATAGGGTTTGTGGCTAGTCCTAAAACTAGTCTAAAATAGGTGTTTCAGGTAAAAATGTCATAACGTCTTTATAACAGATCCAAATTAAGTAATACCAAATGTATTGGTTAGAGTAAAGTCTGTAGTATTCTATGTACTATTTTAAGATCCATACAACAAATATTTTTTGTGTGGCATGCTCTACAAGTTTGCTCTCTAGAATAAGCCAGAATTCAACAAGGTATGCCATTTTTGCTATACCTCCTTTTCTGAGTGGTTCCAAGTAGTGAAACCTGGAAGAATTGCATAAAAGACAATGAAGAACATTGTGTACTATTTTAAAATCTTTATTCATTATAGGTACACAATTATGATTATTTCAAGTTAGGGTTGTTCACTAATCCAAAATTAGTCATGTGAGACTAAAATAAAGTTTGATAAAATGCTAGTCTCTTGTTGTTGAATTTAAGGAAGGTTTGTAGGTATGTGATCATATACACCAGGTCTATTACATAGTTACAAATCAGATTTGGATGATGAAATTGATGAAGGGTTTTGGTTGAGGTATGTTATAGATAGAGGTTGTATAACAATGATGTTGTGGCACATGGTTTGATGTAATGGTTTATGGCATTTGGTTATGGATAGTGTGATGTATTACTAGAGAAATTTTTATGGTTATATTGGTATATTTATTTGGTATATGGTTGATGTACATGTTGGGTACATGATTGAGACAAGTAGTTGATGAGTTGGCACATACATGAGGTGTATAGTTGATGATGTTGGTACATCTTGATGAGTCATAGTTTATGTGTATTTGATGCATGATTGGTACATATTTGGTGCATGGTTGATGCACTCGTTGATGGTACAGGTTGAGGTACATGTTGGTGCATGGTTGATGCACTTGTTTATGGTACAATATGATTACATGTTGTTTGGTACAGGTTGGTGCATGGTTGATGCACTTATTTATGGTAGAGGTTGATTACAAGTTGATTGGTACAGGTTTACAATAGTATATCTCACTGTGATAGTGTGACAATGGTTCCATCATTCTTCTTTTATTTCAGGGTGGTTGGACGGGGTAAGGACGGGTGGTTGTAGCCACCTTCCGGTTGTAGCTGAAGAACATAGGGGTTGTAGCCTCCTTCTAGTTGTAGCTAGAGAATTGGGGAGTTGGAGCTTCCTTCAGGTTGTATCCTGAGAAATTAGGGGTTGGATCCTCCTTCCCATTGTAGCTGGAAAACAAAGGAAGTTGGTGCTTCCAATGAATGTAATTTTTAAAGACATATAAGAAAAAACGTTTCATGGTTTTCTCCCACTTTGGGTTTCCACGTAAAAAAATGGGTGCACTATGTATGTGTATGATTGTTCATTTGTTCATTTTTTATTTACTCTACAATGATTGGATGATAATGCTACATTGATATAAAACTTGCATTTTATGCTTACAAGGATCAAATTTCTCTATTATTGATTCACCCCCCCTACCAGTAATCCAACATAATGTAGCCACCTTCCGGTTGTAGTCGGAGAACATAGCAGGTTGTAGCCTCCTTCTGGTTGTATCCAGAGATTGGGGAGTTGGAGATTCCCTTAGGTTGTATCCTGAGAAACTAGGGGGTTGGAGCCTCCTTCCAGTTGGAGATGGAGAATTGGAAGTTGGTGCTTTCTTGAATGTTATTCTTAACATATAAGAAAATCATTCCATGGTTTTCTCGCACATTGGGTTTCCACGTAAATATTGGTGTATTGTGCATTGTGTGGATGTGTGTGTTATTTTTTATTATGCAATGATGGATGTTAATGTTTATAATATAGTAATATATTGATGATGAATAGATGGACATGATTGAAAAATTTAAAGGCATATACTTTGTGGTTAAAAGGATTAATAAGTGGTATAATTTCTCATTATTGATTCACCTCTCAGTAATCAAACATTTATCCTTATCCATATTATAAGATTATCAAGAATCAATAAGTCACTCATCCAAAGAAGAAGTATAAGTTTCATTGAAAGAGAAATTATAAGCAAAAAGTGAATGTCCATGAGAATAAGAATAATCAATGTTGATGTTGTTCTTCTTCATCGTTGCTTCCGAGGCTTCCATATTTTTAAAACATTTAGACTCGATATAACCATATCGCCCACAAAAGTTGCAATGTATATTAGTCTTCTTACTTTTGTATTTTTCTCCTTTGTCACCAGTAGGAGTGGAAGCTAGCTAAGAGGGGTTGGGACCATTGTTTTGCTTGTTGTTGTGGAGAGAATGTTGCTTCTTAGGATGCTTGGATTTATATTTCTTATATGCCACTAAGGCTTTGTTATATCTACCTACAATGCTTATTATCCCAAGTTTCAAAAGATTATTTTACTCTCTAATCAAATAATCACAAAAAGACTCAAGATTGGGTTCTTTTTAAGAATCCCCTAGAAATTATCTAGTGGCATAAAAGATAGATACAAATACAAAATTTCCAATACGAATTTCAAGAAGAATAACATATATGCAATGGTAATCCTTCATATCTATGTTACATTCTTTAATAAAATTTTTAAGTGTTTTGAACTTAAATAAATAATCTTCAATGCAAGGAAATTCATTGGGACTTAAAGTCATTAATTGATTTTCAATCTCGTGGGGTTAAATAATATTGTGTTTACCAAACACATTCAATAATTTCCCAATCTTCATCTAGGTAATCAATTCCTTGAAGGGGGAACCTTAAATTAGGAGAGATGGACATTCTGATTAGTCCACATGCTTCGTCATTCTTATTATCCCATTTGGCTGTATTTTCGACATCAGTGGATACTTTTTCTTTTCCCAAGGTAATTCGGTACAATCCTTTACTTCTTAATACATCCTCCATATGGGATTTCCATGAGAATTAGTTGGTACTGGTAAGAAAATTATCACTTGGATAATCCATATTAAAATATGCAAATAATATGGATTCAAAAACTAAAATTGATGGTCTATATGGAAAGTTCTTGAAAAAATAGGTTGTTTAAAAAAAATGGCACTGAAAATAGACTTCGAATGTGAAAGTTATTCCGTTTAAAAAAACCATAAATGGTAACCAAAGAACCATGTGGGAAGTATAAATTGATCCATGTGGTGACACCCCTCATTTTCTAACTTTTCCTAAAAGATCACTTTTATAGATAAGTTACTTATGAAGTGACCCACTTTTATAAAATAAGTGAGAATCACTTTTACAATGAAGTTGCTTTATAAATTAAAGTTGAATGGAAAAAATAACTTAAAATAAAATATTACATTTATTTAATAGTGATTCACTTTTATAATTTAAGTAAAATGCACTTTGCAATGAATGCATGAACTTTTTCAGCTCACTTCTACAAATAAGTTACTTATGAAGTGACCCACTTTTATAAAATAAGTGGGTATCATTTTTACAATGAAGATAATTTATAAATTAAATTTGGATGAAAAAAATAACTTAAAAGAAAATATTAAGGTTAACTAAATAAATAAACATTTAACCAAGTGAAGTAGTGCAAAACACATTATAATTATAAAGGAAGAGGATAGGGGTGTTGTTTTTGTTGTTGGAGCTCTGCCTCAAAGTGCGTGCTTACCCCAAAAACCTTAGTTTCCTTGAGCTCATACAAAAACAAGAGAAACTTTGGAAAAAAAAATTCTAAATATCAACAACAATGGGGTTAGATGTCGGTTAGCTTACCCAAAAAATGTAAGTTTTCTCTCTATTTCTAATTTTCTAGGCTCGCTTACAACATAAAACAAAGACCATAGGCAGACAAGAAAACACTTTCCTCTCTGATTCTCATTTTCCAATATTGCACATAGTGCATGACAAAGAGCATACGTAGACAAGAAAAACTAGAAACCCAAAAATAAAATAAAAAATATTAACTTTGAATTTTATTTTTTTTAAGGGTGTATTCATGCTTTATAGCTTTGGATCTCACTAAAATGGTCGTAATTGTATATTTTGACCTTGTACAATTAATTATAGTAAATATATTCTTAATAAAAACATAAAATATGCAATGGCACACACACACACATTATAGAGAGATTTTACCCTAGAAATCCAAACCAGGAAAACCAACAACATGTTTAGAGTTGCACCTCTAATATTCTATTCGTCATCTTCATTGCTTACAATATATATATATATATATATATATATATTATGTGGTGACATCCAAACCCCTAATCCATTGACTTGGATTAGTCAATAACCCTAATTCCTTAACCAGAATTGGAAAACCGTCGGCGAAAAATCATGTGCTAAAAACCACGAAAAACATATGCAAAAAACGTCAATTTGTTTTAGGGGGGTCTACCCCCAAGTCCCCATGAAATAACCCCTATGACACCCCCCATGCATGCTCAATGCAACACAAACAATAGTTTTAGTCATGCAAATAATATAATACGTACCCAACATTCTCCCACTTGTTGTTTTATTTTTATACAAGGGGTTACAGATGATTCAGATTTATGAGCGGAACGAAAGGAATAACATACTAAATAGAATAACACAGAGATATAGAGAACAACAATAGATATCCAGTGAACAATAAATTCTATTGAATAAATAAAATAGGTTGAAAATGTAAAACTATAGAACTGAAAACAACTTGCTTGAATGGTGGTAGCTATCTTTGAGAAGAGATGTGGTTGCTATGGACATCCTTCTGAGAAGAATGATTATAATGAGGGTCCAAAAAAATATTATTTAGAGCCCCAAAACAACCCTGGAAGTACAGAAAGATGTACTGACATGAAAAATTCCAAAATAATCCAGTTGTATTAGGTGGGCGGCCACCAATATCCACCTAGAAGATTTGTAGGGTTTCAGATAGCCCCAGAAGTGTAGAAACAACAATTACAAATAATTACAGAAGAACATGTTGAAATAAAAACTCTAAAGAGGAGCTGGATGGAATAGGTGGGTGGCCACCAATATCCACTTAGACCATTCCTCCCCCCTTAGGAAGCAATGGTTTCCATTTCATTGAGTGACCCCATCAGGTGAGGAAACTTCTGTTGAATTTGGACCTGGGTGAGCCACTTGCCTTGGTGTAGGAGCTTCCCTTCCTTGACAACCCGATAAAGTTGTATCCTCTACTTGTGAGTTCCCTTGAACTGTGTGTCCACTATTTGATCAATGGATGCACGTTCCATGCAGTTAGGGTTGAGCTCTATTGGTGTCAACTTTTCTACGATACCTGAGGTGTCCAATAATGGTGGAAAATATGAAGGAAGGATGTCCACATTGAACACTGGGTGCAAGTCAAGGAAGGGTGGAGTGTTGATCTCAAAAGAATTGCTACCTACAACCTTGGTTATAGTGTAAGGCCCATAGAAAGTTGGGCAGATCTTCCAATGGGGCCCTGCAAGGCACTCTTTTTGCAAATGTAACCAGACCTTGTCTCCCACCTGAACCTGGTGCGATACCCAGAGGTGATCATGGCACTTCTTGTACTTAGCATTTTATTTCTGCAAAATCTCATGGACCTGTTGGTGGATGTGATGAATCTACTCAATGAATTTGGTGGCTTTGTTGGCCTCAGAATGACCATGAGAAGATTCTTCCTGTGTGGTTGCTATGGATGATTTTAGGGGCTAAAGTTTGCTCATGGGATAATTTTCCATGGTTTTTCCAAAAACAAGATTCACCATTTTAAATCTGATTCACCCAAAATCTATAGGATAAAATTATTTTACCTTAAAAATCGCCAAAATGTTATAAAAACTATATAAAATCCTTAGAAATTTAAATATTTTTACAAAAATATCGCCAAACATTTATAGTTGGCATATGAAGGATAAGTAAGATTCACCAAGGTTTCTACATTTTAAAATAAATTTCCATCCTTAAAATCATCCCTGGTGGTTGGAAGAGGTAGTGCAACATCAATGGGACCGAAGGGTTGGAATCCCATCCCCACCTGAAGTGGGTTATGATCAGTGGAGCTACGGAGAGCTCTGTTGTAGTTGTGTTGAACATAGGGAGGACTATCATCCCATGTATGTGGATGCTTAGAGTTGTACATGTGTAGGATGTGCACAATCATCTTATTGACAACCTATGTTTGACCATGGGTTTGGGGGTGGAAAACAATGGATTTAGTGAGCTTGTTGTCCAACAATGACCAGAGACTCGATCAAAATGTGATAAGGAACTTGTTGTCTCTATCTGAGGTGATGGTTTGCGGTATCTCAAAATGGACCCACACCCATTCGAAGAAGATCTTGGTAGTATCTATCGCTGTGATGCTCTTCTTGTAGGCTGTGATAATGCCCATCTTTGAAAACTGATCAACCACCACAAATACACAATCATTTCCGTTCTTGGTGGAAGGAAGGCCAAACATGTAATCCATTGAGATGGATTCCCAATTCCTCTCGGGAGTAGGAAGAGGGGTGTATAATCCTTTCTTCTTTATGGATGAACTGAAAATTGCACATGCAATGAAAGATATGATATACTTGCTAACGTCTTCTCGAATTTTTGGCCAATAAAAATGTTTTTGTAGAATGGCCATAGTTTTCTCCATGCAAAAATGTCATGCCATCTGACTGTAGTGAGCCTCCCAAATCATATTTTCATGCTCTCTTATGGGAACACAAAGGTGGCCCAGATGGCATAAAATTCCATCTTGTATGTGAAAATCGATGACATTATCTCCTGTACCCAAGAGTTGATAGGTGGTGGCAAAGTCAAGG
The DNA here is from genome assembly GCA_009831015.1 of Picea engelmannii. Lineage (NCBI taxonomy): Eukaryota > Viridiplantae > Streptophyta > Pinopsida > Pinales > Pinaceae > Picea > Picea engelmannii. The sequence goes on from ML783847.1 coordinate 365,718, forward strand.
TCACATTGATAAATTTGGGGCCACTTAGATGCCTCATGCCCATAGGAATGGATCATTGTGGTGAGTGAAACAATGGGAGGGTGACAGAGGCAGTCAATGACACGATTTATGCTCCCTATTTTAGACTTGATGTTGAGATGGAACTGTTGTAGGTATGTGGATCACTTTTGATGGCGATCATTCTACAACTTCCCTTGTGTCTGTATGAACTACAAAGGCTTATGATCAATGTGGATGATTGTCTCTATTCCTATAATGTAATTTTTCCATTGACAACATGCTTTCACAATGGAATACATTTGTTTGTCATAGGTGGGGTATTTTTGGACAACATATGAGAGTGTCTCACTATGGTATGCTACTGGATGACCATGATGAGTGAGAACTACACCTACAACATAGTCGAAGGCATCAGTCTCAATCTTGAACGATTATTGTAGACCAGGTAAGGAGTAGTGGAGCTAAGAACAAATGATGGTTCATATCATTAAATGATTTTTGTTGTGCCTTCCCCCATGTGAAATTTTCCTTTCCACCTCCCTTAGTTACTTAGCTAGGGGCCCATGCAATATGGGAGAATCCCAACATGAACCTTCAGTAGAATTTGGAAAGTCCCAAGAAGCTCTGAAGCTCGGTTAGTGTGGTTGGGGATGGCCTGTCATGAATGAATTGGATATTAGATGGATCCACATGTACCCCATGCTCATCAACAATGTACCCAAGTATTGGAACCTGTTCATGCTAAAGGAGAATTTTTCCAAGTTGGCATATAGCTTGTGTTGCCACAGAGTGCCCAAAACCTGCTAAATATGCTGCATGTTCTCCTCCCAAGTTCTATTGAAGATGAGGATATAATCCAGATATACCACCACAAAAGCGTTGGTGAAGGGTCTCAATAAATCATCCATCAATCTCATGAATGTTGTTGGTACATTTGTTAAGCCAAAGGGCATGACCATCCATTCGAAGAGACCTTTAGATTTGAAATTTTTCTTCCATACATCAGTTGTTTCGATGGGAAATTGGTGGTAGCTAGACTTTAGGTCAATATTTATGAATAACTTTACCCCCTTGAGTTGGTCAAGAAGGTCATCAATTCAGAGAATTGGGTATCGGTTCTTAACTGTGATTTTTTTTAATGCTCTATAATTAATGCAGATCCACCAGGTCTCATATTTCTTCTGCATCGGCACAATCAAGCTTCCACAAGGGGAGGAGTTGGGTTGGATGTTCCCATTTTGAAACAACACTTGGATTTGATGCTTAATTTCGTCATTTTCCATCAGCAAGTGATGATAGACTACTCCATTAGGTAGTGGTGCATCGAGGGTTAGATGAAATAGATGCTTGAATTGAAAGTGCATCGGTACCCCGATGGGTGAGGAGAATATGTCTCTGTACTCTTCCACAATCATGTACACTTGCTTCTGCGACAAAGTGAGGCACTATGTAGAGGTCACGGATGGAGAAATGACCTTTTTCTTACTGCGAGCGCAGATCACAAAGAAGACGAACTTCCCGGTATATGAAATGACCTTATTCCATTGCTTAGCAGAGATTAAAGAAATAATGATAGGCGGCGCTACCTCTGGTATCCTGTATAATTGTCTACCCAAAGTAATAATAACACTATAGAGTCTAGACTCATACACAACATGTCGCTTCCTCAAATATGGATGGCCTAAAAGAACATCACAAAATTGAAGGGAAGAAATATCACAGAATACCTCATATTTGAATGGATTGATGTTGTAGGTAAGAAAACACCGTTGGTTGATGCATAGATCTCGTCCTTGGCAAAGCCAGGTGATGGTGTAGGGTTGCGGGTGTGGTGTTATCAACATGTCCAACCACTTGGTGAACTTTGTTGAAATCAGGTTCTTCTAACTACCGCTATTGACAATAAAATGCAGCAGAGTCCCGTTTACCCACATCTATGAGTGAAAGAGGTGTTCCCATTCCTATGGTTCTTCTAGTTCACTTGGCTAGAATTTGGTGGTAGCGATAGTTGCAGTAGGTTCAACATCGATGATTGACTTCCCACTTTCTGGATTTGATTCAGAGTCAGAATCTACCTCTAACTCAAAAGCTTTCAACTCGACCACCAGTGACTTCTTGGAGTGACATTATTAAGTGTTCTTCCAAGGGATTTTATGGTATTCATACCATTTTCCCATGTCCTTCTTCGACTTCTCATTACCCTTCTTGGGTTACGGCTTGGACTAGTTTTCCCGAGAACAACCATATTTGCTCTTCCCCTTGTTTTATGGGTTGGGGTCACCTTTTCCCTACTTTGGCTATGAGGAGTTTGCAGATCCAAACTCTCACATCTTCTTCTTAAATTTCTTCTCGATCTTGACAACATATCTATAAGCCGCACCTAATGATGCGATGTCCATAAAATCCATTTATTTTTGAATGTATTTATGCAGGAAAACATGGTATTTGAACACTAGATGTCGTTAGAGTCTTTGATACCCAATTTGGTGCGTAGGGTATGGAAAATATTGGTGAAATATAGTACTCTCTGGTCCCTTTCTTGACACATCATGGTCCATCTTGTGTACTGGTCCTCGTAGCTTCTAACAGGGTAGTATTGTTCTTTAATGGCATCCTTGAAGGAATCCCATGTGGGGGCGACTATTGGGTATGTGTTATATTCTTTGCATGTGTGTGTGTGGGCATGTCAGATTCGACAACTGCGTCTGACGATCCCTCTAGTAGCACTCTGACTGTGTCATGTGTGCCGATAGATTTCCTAGGGGGGGTCCCAGGGGGGGAAGGTATGCCCCCGCTGGTTACGCATAGCGCCCTGAAATGTTTTTTTGGGCGGTTTTTGCTATTTTTAGTGGTTTACTAAATTAATCCCAGATTAAGGGATTAGGGTTTTGGTATCTATGGAATACTTAAAAACATTGTATATATTGTATGGTGAATGGTGAAATTCTAGATAATGAATATAAGAACGGTTTTCCTGGTTGAGGGTTTCCGGTATAAAATCTCTGTGTACTCTGTGTATGAGCCATTGATTAAATTATATTTTTCTTAAGAATATATATGCATTGCTTTACTTCACAGGTTTAAAACTTACATGTGGTATCAGAGCTCGTTTTTGGCTTCAGAGAGATGCCTTTGTTGTTGATGGTTTGGCTCGGTCTTGATAGATCAAGTTTATCTTGGGTCTGTGATAAACCTGGGTTTAGTGGGAGCTTTTGCAGTGGTGATTTGTGTTCATAAAGAGGAATGGAAATTTCTTCTAGAATCGAGATAGAGAAGTTCAACGGTAAAAACTTTGAGCTATGGAAGCTCAATATGGAGGACCTTCTTATAGACAAAGAATAATGGATCGTTGTGGATCCTGGTACACAACCTACTGGTACACTGTCTACTAGCATGTAGGCTACTGGTACACAACCTACTGCACACAAACTACCAGTACACCACCTACTAGTATGTCGAAGGAAGATTGGGAGAAGTTGGAAAGAAGAGCAAGGAGTACTATTCGACTCTGCCTGGCATATTCAGTGTTGTTGAATGTCTCAAGAGAATCTATAGCCAAGGAACTATGGGATAAGTTGGCGAATTTGTATCAATCAAAGTCCCTGGTAAACAAGTTGTATCATCTTAGGATGGAAGATTGAGATTATGTGACAAAACATCTAAATTCCTTTAATACTCTGGTAAGTCAACTTGTCTCTATTAATATTACGATTGCAAAAGAATATAAGTGTATTACTTTGTTATGTTCTTTTCCAGACTCTTGTGATAATTTGGTTGTAGAAATAGGTAGTACCACTCAATCTACATTGAAGTATGAGGATGTAGTTTCATCCTTGTTATCTGAAGAGATGAGGTGGAAAATCATGGATGGTCATAGCACATATACTTTATTTGTAAGAGGTTGTACCCAAGACAGGAATCCTGGTAAGCCTTCAGGGGGGAGATCTAAATCTACAGTTAGATCTAAGTCTCCAGGAAAATCTTTGAGGAAATGGTGGAAGTGTGGTAAAACAGGGAATTATAAGAAAGATTACAAGTCTAAGAAGGTTGAAAAACCAAAGGGATTTGATAGTACCTCTTCCATAGAGGCGAAAATATCCACTAAAGAAGGAGGTGATGTTTATCTAGCATATACAAGTACACATGCAGGCCGTGATTTATGGTTGATCGACTCAGGTGCAACATACCATATGACTCTTCATAGGGAGTGGTTCTCTGAATATGAAAAATATGATGGTGGTGATGTATTCCTAGGAGATGACTTGAAAAAACAAATCTTGGGACGTGGAAGGGTTAAGTTGTTGCTAAAATATGGAAGGATTAGAACTCTCCCTGGGGTTTTGCACATTCCAAAACTTGCCAGGAGCCTAATATCTGTAAGCAAGTTGGATGATGTAGGAGTGGATACTGTATTTGGAAATAACACTTGCAATATGGTACGAGGGGAAATGGTGTTGATGAGGGGAGTTCGGTGTGGAACTATGTACAAGTTGTTGAGAATTACTTATACTAATGGGTGTGACAGTTCTATTGTCCTTGAGCAGAAAAATAAAGAAGACAAGACCAATATCATCCCTGAAAAAGAAGACCATGCTATGGAATCAAAGATTGGGGCATATTGGAGAAAAGGGCCTTCGAACACTACACGATAAAGGCATGGTTAAAGGTACGACTAATTTCAATCTGGATTTTTATTTATGTGAACATTGCATATATGGTAAACAAAATCGAGTAAGATTCCCATCTGGTGCTACAAGACAAAGGGGGTCTTAGAATTGATACACAGTGACGTGTTTGGACATGTGCCTGTGCCATCACTAGGTAAGTCTATGTATTATGTTTCATTCATAGATGATTTCTCAAGGTACACATGGATTTATTTTCTTAGAAATAAATCTGAGGTATTTGATAAATTTAAAGAGTTTAAGGCTATGGTAGAAAATCAAACAAAGAAGAAAATAAAGGTATTGAGAACAAATAATGGTGGAGAATTCTGTGGAAATGAATTTGAATAATTCTGTAAGAAGTGTGGTATAGAAAGGCATAAGACTACTCCCTACACTCCTCAGCAGAATGGAGTTGCAGAAAGGATGAATAAGACACTAATGGAAAAAGCAAGGAGCATGCTCAGCGGTGCCGAGTTAGGACAAGAATTATGGGTAGAGGCAGTGGGTACAACATGTTACCTGGTCAATCGATCACCTTCATCAACATTGGATGATAAAACTCCACATGAGGTATGGTCTGGAAAGAAACCCTCTCTTCAACATCTTAGAGTGTTTGGTTGTGATTCTTATGTACATGTTCCAAAGGAAAATAGAAGTAAGCTGGATAAAAAGGTTGAAAAGTGTATCTTTATTGGTTATAAAGATGGTGTGAAAGGTTATAAGCTTTGGAACCTAGAAACCAAGAAGACTGTTTACAGTCGAGATGTTGTTTTCAGAGAGGTAAAAGATGTGTCCAAACAAGAATTCCTACCAATGCAAGGTGAACCTCAGAAAATAGAGCTTGAGTTGGATGATGCAAAATCGAAATCATCTTAAGAAGAGGAAGCAAAAGAAGAAGAAGAAGAAGAACCTCATACCCCAATATCGAGGAGATCAGTGAGAGATAGAAGACAACCAGAAAGGTATATTCCACCTGATTTTTGTTCCAATTTTTCTCTATATATTATTGATGATGATCCCAGAACTGTCAGGGAAGCAGTGAATTCAGAGAATAGTAAACTCTGGAAGAAGGCCATGGTTGAAGAAATGGATGCCTTGGATAAGAATGAGGCATGGGATATAGTTGAGTTTACAGCTGGAAGAAAATCAGTTGGTAGAAAATGGTTGTTCAAAAAGAAGTTTAATGCACAAGGTATAGTGGAGAAATACAAAGCTTGGTTAGTAGCAAAAGGTTATTCCCAGGTAGAGGGAATTGAATTTGGTGAGAATTTTTCTCCTGTTGCTAAGTTAACTTCTATTATATTTCTTTTATCTATTGCTATTTCTTTTGATCTTGAAGTAGAACAGATGGATGTGAAGACAACATTCCTACATGGGGATCTGGAAGAAGAAATCTACATGAAGCAACCAAAAGGATTTGTAGTGAAAGGAAAGAAAGAGAAAGTCTATAAGCTAAAGAAGTCACTATATGGTCTGAAGCAATCACCTAGGATGTGGTACCAAAATCTTGACACATACATCCTTGGATTGGGATTTGTAAGAAGTAGGGTTGATCACTGTGTATATTCCAAATAGGTTGGTAATGACTTCATTTATGTAGTGTTGTATGTTGATGACATGTTGTTGGTAGGAAATAACATGGATGTTATCAAGGAGATGAAATCACAACTATCCTCCAAATTTGACATGAAGGATATCGGTGTTGCTAACTTCATTCTGGGAATGGAGATTAAAAGAGATCGTGCAAATAGGAAATTCTGGCTGAATCAGAGAAAATATGTTGAGACGATATTGCAGAGGTTTAATATGCATGGAACTAAACCGGTCAAGGTTCCTATTCCTATAGGTGTAAAGTTATCTGCAGATCAGTGTCCCAAGACACAAGAAGAAGAAGAGGACACATCCCATGTTCCGTATGCTAGTGTAGTTGGCAGTTTGATGTATACAACGGTCTATACTAGACTGGACATTACACATGCAGTGGGAGTTTTGAGCAGGTATATGCCAAAACCAAGGAAGGATCATTGGACAACAATAAAGAGGGTCTTCAGGTATCTTCGTGGCACTACCAGTTATGGATTGTGCTACCAAGGAAGATAAGGATTGGACAGAGTGGTGGACATACATGGCTTTGTTGATGCAGACTGGGATGGAGATCTGGATTGCAGAAGATCTACAAGTGGGTATGTGTTTAACCTATTTGGAGGAGAAATCGGTTGGATGAGGAAAAAGACAAGTTGTAGTGGCACTCTCAACTACAGAAGTTGAATACATGGAAACCACTCATGCAATCAAGGAAGCAGTATGGTTACAAATATTGTGTTTAGGTATTGGGTTGGTACAACAAGAAGTGAAATTAGATTGTGGTAGTCAGAGTGCAATCTTCCTGGAAAATAACCCAGCTTATCATTTGAAGACAAAGCATATTGATGTTCAGTATCACTTTGTGAGAGACATGGTTGAGGAAAAGAAGGTGTTGTTGGAAAAGGTTGACACTTTGAAGAATGCTACAGATTCCTTGACAAAGTCTGTGAGCACAGAAAAGTTCTCCTGGTGTAGATTAACAATGTTCATTGTTACCCTAGATTTTTGACTATATAATCCCCTGGACCCCTAGATGCAAATAAAAAAACAAGTGGGAGAATGTTGGGTATGTGTTATATTCTTTGCATGTGTGTGTGTGGGTGTGTCGTATTCGAAAACTACGTCTGACGATCCCTCTAGTAGTGATCTGACTGTGTCTTGTGCATCGAGTGCTTTCCTAGGGGGATACCAAGGGGGGCCAGGTATGCTCCCCCTGGTTACACGCAACATTCGACAACTGGAGGTAGGCCGGGGCAGTGCCCCGAAATTTTTTTTGGGGTTGTTTTTGCTATTTTTATCGGTTTACTAAATTAATCCCAGATTAAGGGATTAGGGTTTTGGCATCTATGGAAGACCTAAAAAAATTGTATATAGTGTATGGTGAATGGTGAAATTCGAGATAATTAATATAAGAAAGGTTTTCCCAGTTGAGGGTTTTTGGTATAAAATCTTTGTGTACTCTGTGTATGAGCCATTGATTAAATTATGTTTTTCTTAAGAATATATATGCATTTCTTTAATTCACAGGTTGAAAACTTACAGTGACCACAAATATTGCAGATTTTTCTATGGCCCTTTCTTCAGAGTAAGTATCCCACCTATCCTTAACATGGGGGATGACCTTGAGGAGTACAAAAGTAATCTTTTCCCTGTCAGAAAAATTGTGGACCGAAAAATACCCTTCGAGCAGATTCAACCATATATCTACACCATATGCATCTATCAGTCCTTCAAATAATGAAATATCAAAATTTACTTGTACATTGAAGGGGGTTGCATGGCTTCTTGATGAAGATGTGTCTCCTATGGGAAACTATTGAAGGATCTGTGCAAAGTTTTCCATCATTTCGTTCCTTGGTCGTGCAATGGCTTCCTTGAACAAAATTTTAAAAGGATATCCTACTCCATCATATTTATTCTCATCCCCCATGGGTTGTTTTCGGGCTTAGCATGGTCGTTCTTGTAAAGGCTCGACTGGTTCGAGTCCCAACTTCTTGTACCCAGATCTTGTTGGGGACATGCACAAAGAAAAATAAATGAAGAGCAGACTGCTTTGATACCACTGATCTAGATTTATGAGAGAAACAAAAGGAATAATAGAATGAATACAATAACATAGAGATATGTAGAACAACAACAAATATCCAGTGAATAATAACTTCTATTGAATAAATAAAATAGGCTAAAACTGTAAAACTGCGGAACTGAAAACAACTTTCTCTAATGGTGGTATCTATCTCTGAGAAGAGATGTGGTTGCTACGTGCATCCGTCTGAGAATAATGATTACAATGAGGCTCCATATTCCATTTTAACATTACTCATGAATTCCAAAACCCTAGACATCCAAAAAACTAACCCTAGGAGATGAAACACCAAAAGTTATGTGGGCCCCGATGGGTAAGATGGTACCTCAACTTCCCGAGGTCGTAACTTTTGCATACGACCTCCGTTTTAGGCCCGTGATAGCCTATTGGAAAGGTATTTTCAAGAAATACACATTATACCATCAAAATTTACTTCATCTATAGTTTGACTATGGAAATCCAAAGAAACATTGTTTAGGACCCCAAAACGACCCTGGAAGTACAGAAAGATGTACTGACATGAAAACTTCAAAAATATGTCAATTGGATTAAGTGGGAGGCCACCAATCTCCACCTGGAAGCTGTGTAGGGCTTCAGACAGCCCCGAAAGTGTAGAAACCGCAATTACAAAGAATTACATAAGAACGTGTTGAACTAAAAACTGTCAAGAGGATCTAGTTGGAATAGGTGGGTGGCCACCAATATCCACCTTGATCAACAGAGTTACACAATCAACAATCTAGAGAAGCAATTCCCATAGATCCTCTACACCAAGAGAAATTATCAGTGCTTAAGTATCTTGTTAATGAATCTGCAACATTATTCAAAGTGTCCACCTTCATCAACAACACCTTCTTTTCTTCAACCATGTCTCTCAAAAAGTGATATTGAACATCAATATGATTTTGTGTTTGAATGATAATCCAAGTTATTCGCTACGAATATTGGACTTTGACTCTCACAATATATCCTTACATCTTGTTGTACCAACCCAATACTTGAACAAAATCTCAGTAACCATATTGTTTCCTTTTTTGCATGAGTGGCTTCCATGTATTCAAATTTTGTAGTGGGGAGTGCCACTACAAACTATCTTTTTCTCATCCAATTGATTGGTCGTCCAAACAGGTTAAACACATACCCACTTGTATATCTTCTATAATCCAAATATTCAACCCAATATACATCAATAAATCCATGTATGTGCAACACTATGTTCGATATTAGTCTTCCTTGGTAGAAGAATCCATATCTAGAAGTGCCACAAAAACACCTGAAAACCCTCTTTATTGTTGTCCAATGCTCCTTCCCTAGTTTTGACATATACCTGCTCAAAACTCCCACTTCATGTGCAATTTTCGGTCTAGTACTTAACATTTCATACATCAAACTGCCAACCACACTTGCATACAAAACATGAGATATGTCCTCTTCCTTTTCCTGTGTCTTGGGACACTGATCCACATATAGATTTATACCTAAAAATATAGGAACCCTGCCCAACTTACATTCCTACATATTAAACATATGCAATATTGTCTTAACATCTTTTCTTTTATCTAACCATAATTTCCTATTTTATCGATCTCTTTTAATTTCCATGCCCAAAATGAAATTTACAGCACCAAGATCCTTCATGTCAAATTTAGAGAACAACCAAGTTTTCACATCTTCGATAATCTCCTTCTTATTTTCTATCAGCAACATATCATCCAAATAGAAGACCAAATAGATGAGATTATCATCGACTAATTTTAAATACACATATTGATCTACTTTTCTCCTTGTGAAGCCAAGTCCCAACATATTCGTATCAAAATTTTGACACCACATCCTTGGTGATTTCTTTAACTCATATAGGGACATTTTCATCCTACATACCAACTCTTTCTTTCCCTTCACTGCAAAGTATTTTGGTTTCTTCATATAGATTTCTTCTTCTAGATCCCCATGTAGGAATGTTGTCTTCACATCCATATTTTCTACTTCAAACATAAAATGAAAAAACAACAGATAAAAGAAATATAATAGAAGTTAACTTGGCAATAGGAGAAAAAATTTCACCAAAGTCAATTCCCTCTACCTGGGAATACCCTTTTTCTTATAATTGAGCTTTGTATTTATTCACTTTCCCTTTTGCATCATATTTTTTTTAAACACCCATTTGTTGCCAATGGGATTTCTTCCAGTCAACAACTCCAGTAGATCCCAAGCCTCATTCTTGTCCAAAACTTCCATTTCTTCAACCTTGGCCTTTTTCCAAAGTTTTCCATCCTCTGAATCCAATGCCTCCCTGACAGTTCTAGTATCATCATCAATAATAAACAAACAAAAATATGAACGAAAATCAGGTGGAGTATACCTTTTGGGTTTCCTTCTTTCCGGAACTGATCTCCTTAATACTAGAGTATGTTGATCTTCTTCTTCTGATTCATGTTATTATATAGAGTCTGATTCATTATCGTTCAACTCAAACTCTATTTTTTATGGTTCTTCCTTCCTTGGTAAGACTTCCTATTTGACAACATATTTGATTTCTCTAAATACCACATTTCAAATATACACTACCTTCTTAGTTTTTTGGTTCCAAACTTATAACCTTTTAGACCATATTTATACCCAATAAAGATACTCTTTTCAACCTTTTTATCTAGCTTACCGCAGTTTTCCTTTGGAACGTGAACATAAGAATCACATCCAAATACCCTAATATGTGTTAGAGAGGGTTTCTTACTAGTCCATGCCTCATGTGGAGCCTTTTCATCCAACCCTGATGAGGGTGATTGATTGACCAGGTAACATGAAATACCCACTGCCTCTACCCAAAATTCCTATCCTAACCCGACACTAGTGAGCTTGCACCTCATTTTTTCCATCAACGTCTTGTTCATCCTTTTTGCCACTCCATTTTTTTGAGGTGTATATGGAGTAGTATTATGCCTTGCTATACTGCACTTCTTAAATAATCATTTGAATTCATTTCCATACAATTCTCCACCATTATCCATCCTCAACACCTTAATTCTTTTCTCTATTTGATTCTCCACAAGATCCTTAAACTCTTTAAACTTGTCAAATACTTCATATTTCTTCCCGAGGAAATAAATCCATGTATTCCTCAATAATTCATCTATAAATGAGACATAGTACATATATTTTCCCAGATATGTTATCAACATAGGTCTAAATACATCACTGTGACCAACTATAAAATTCCCTCTGGTCTCATTGCATCGGAGGGGAAATATTACATGATTCTACTTCCCATATAAGAAATGTTCACATAAATCAAAATATAGAGAGAAATTTCCCATACCTTCAATCATACCTTTACCGTGTAGTACACAAAGCCCCTTCTCTCTGATATGTCCTAATATTTGATGCCACATCATAGTATTTTCTCTAGAGACTCTAGAAGTTTTTTCTTCTTCAACTCCAATCTTAGGAACAATGAAACTATTGCACTCATCACTAATAGTTCTTCCATGCAGCTTATATAGAGTTCCAATCCGAACTCCCTTCAACAACACCATTTCTCCTCGAACCATCCTGCAGGTTTCTTTCTCAAACACTGTTTTTTCCCTTGCATCATCCATTTTTCTTACATACATCAAATTTCTGACGAATCTTGGGATGTGTAGAACACCAGGAAGTGTTCTAGTCATTTCATCCATGACATTCAACTTGAATTTTACTTGTCATATGATTTTGGATGTCGAGTGATCACTTAGGAAAGCATCACTTCCATCATAACTTTCATATTCATAGAACCAATCTATGTGAGGATTCATATGAAAGGATGCACATGAGTTGAACAAGCATGCCTCGTGATCTACATGTGTTCTTGAATAAGCCAAGTACACATCCCCTCCTTCATTTGTGGAGGGTTTTTATTCTGTATAAGGAGCATGATCATATCCCTTCTATCTCTCAACACTTTTGGATCTACATTGATTCTTCTAGTGCCCTTGTTTTCCACATCTCTAGCATACCTTAACAAAATTTCTAGGAGATTTAGATCTTCCTAAGATTTAGATCTCCCACTTGAAGACTTAGATCTATTTCTTTTCGAGGAGCCTCCTCTTTCAAATAATGCATCTATGCTCTATTCTTCCATGTTCTTCCACCTCATCTCCTCTAACAATAAAGATGAGACCACATCATCGAAACTTAAAGTAGTTATATTACTACATATGGCCACAACCAAAATATCCCACGAGTCTGGTAAAGAGCACAATAAACTGATACACTTATATTCATCAGAAATCTTAATATCAACATATAATAACTGACTTACCATAGTATTGAAGACATTCTGATTCATTTTCATCGAGCCTCCATATTTTATCCTCAGGGTTACTGCTTCTTCTGCAGGAAAACAATGTTTACCAAAGACTTAGACTGATACAAATCCTTTAATTTTTCCATAAATCCTTGGTTGTAGCTTCCCCTGACACATCAAGTAATATTGGATATGAGATACACAACAAGATTGTTCTCTTTTCCTTCCTATGTAACTTTTCCCAGTCTTCTGCGAGCATTCTTGTAGGTGCAGTACTTGGATCCAAAATGATCCACTGTTCTTTGTCCACCAACAGATATTCCATATTGAGATTCCATAGCTCAAAACGTTTCCCATTAAATTTATCGATCTCTCTTTTTGAATTGCTCGCCAATTCTTTTCACCTAAAGAATCAATACCACAAATCTCCCGCTGTAACAAGGTTTATCACAGACCCAAGACAAACTCTAAGCCACAAAGGAATCCCCCTGAAGTCAATAATAATTTTGAAACAAAATCTAGATTTAACCTTGTACAATTAATTACGACAAATAGATTCTTAATAAAAACAAAAATATGCAATGGCACAAACATACAGACACACACACATTACACATAGATTTTACCCTGGAAACCTGAACTGGGAAAACCAACAACCTGTTTAGAGCCACACTTCTAATCTTGTACTAAGCATATTCATTGTTTACAATAAAATATGTATAGGATCCTATGACATCCAGAACCCTAATCCATTGAGTCGTATTATTAAAAAACCCTAATTCCTTAAACAAAATTAGAAAACCATAGGTCAAAACCATGTGTCGAAAAACCACCAACAATAGTTGAAAAAAACACCAATTTATTTTTGGGGCACTTCCCCCAAACCCCTGTGCAGGGGGTATCCCATATCCTTGCAAACCCCCCAGACAAGGGATATCCTGCCCCCTGTGACCCCCCTGCACGCCCAATGCAATGTGATCACTAGGTCTAGTTGTGCAAAGAATATAACACATACCCAACAATAACTTGGGAAAATATAAATATTTTTGAGTGAAAAGAAAAAGAGTTTCTAACTAAAATAAGCACTCCAAATACAATGGAACAATAATCTCAACCCATAATTGCATGAAAATAGTAGAAATGAAAAGTGTGGCAACCCATATTCAAATCTTAATCTACAACGAGAGTGGGTCTTCAAATCGGCTCTGATACCATGTTTGACAAAACAAGGTATTCCAAAACAAGATGAACATCTTCAATAACCACTCACACAACCAGATCAAAGATCAAAACACTGATGTTTTTACATGGTTAAAAACCTCAAAGAGGGAAATAGTCCACATCCCTAGTCAACACAACCACTTGAGACAATATATTAATTCAAAAGAAAAATATTTTACATGAGAGTTTCTCACAAACAATCATTAACAAATGACCCTCCATACTATTTAAATAAAGATCATGGACCAATCAAGTGTTAAGCCACAGATCAATGTAGCCATTAATATTGAGTAGAATAAGAGTTGTCAGATCACTCTATGTCTAGAATATATCATGACCGTTCTATAAAATGACTACAAATGCATACTAATGCATAGTAAAGAAACACACTTTTACCTAAAGAAACTTTATACCAAGTTGATTTTAACTAACTCCTAAGTGTTTAAATATCCTAATAAGAATAATTATTTCACACATGACTTGGATCTTGATTCGATAATGCATGCATTAAAAATGTGGAGACATACTTAATGTGAAGATAGTTTGAGTTAAAGATGGACCACAGTGGTTTGAAATATTTATTTGAACAATAGACATTAAATGCCAAACAAACAAAATGGTTAGAATTTCTTAGTGAATGTGATATTGAGATTAAACATGTCAAATGAAAAGAGAATAAGATTGTTGATGCACTAAGTACAAGATACATGCAATACATGCTACAACCATTAGCATGTGCAAATCAAATTTAAATAATAGAATTTTAGAAGATCTTGTTTCAAATGGACATTGTCTATAGGTAAAAGGAGAATTGTAGCAAGAAAATACACAAAAAAAGTTTAAAGAGTATAAGTTGGAAGAAGATGAGATAATTATGCATAAAAATAGTGTGCATGTTATTAATTCTCAAGAATTAAAAAAGTTGTTATTAAAATAAATGCATAATGTTCCATATTTTGGATATCCTAGTTACCAAAAGACAATTGTAGCAGTAAGAAGCCAATAGTTTTCGTCAAAAATGAAAAGGAATGTTGTTGATTATATAACCATGTGTATGGAATGCCAAACAATAAAATTTGAGCATAGAGATCCTGTAGGATTGCTACAACTATTTCCAATTCCAGAGTGGAAATGGGAAGTGGTAACCATTGAATTTATCACTAAGTTACCAAAGACAATAAGGCAACATGACTAAAATGGTAGTCATAGATAAATTAACAAAATATTCTCACTTTATTCCAGTTAAATTGAGTCATCAGGTAGCTAACATTGAAAACATTTATATGAAATAGATTGCTAGGTTGCATGAAGTACCTATAGAAATTTCCTAAGATAGAGACTCAAAGTTTACTTCAAATTTTTGGAAGGAATTGTTCAAAGGTTTTGGGAGAACCTAGATTTTAACACATCCTATCATCCATCAATAGATGGGAAAACAAAAAAATTCAATCAAGTTATTGAAGACATATTAAGAATGTGAGTGATAGATAATTCATCTAAGTGGGTAGACTACTTACATTTTGTTGAATTTGGCTAAAACAATGGATATCAAGCTTCATTAAAGATGAGTCCATTTGAAGATTTATATGGTAGAAGATGCAATACTCTAGTTAGTTGAGATAATCCAATAGACATAGTACTACTTGGGCCATATTTTCTCATAGACATGGGAGATTAAATGGTCAATATTAAACCAACTTTGAAGGAAACATGGGATAAGAAAAAGAGTTACATGAATAAAGACATGATACAAAAGGAATTTAAAATTGGAGAGCATGTATTCTTGAAAGTGAAAGAAAAGAAGAGTTCATTGAAGTTGGGAAGATGCACCAAGCTATTAGATAGACTTTGTGGACCATTACAGATATTGGATAGAATAGGACTAATTGCATACATGCTTGCATTGCTTGCTTCCATGAAAGTGCATAATGTGTTTCATGTGTCATTATTGAAAAAGAATGTACATGATCCTAACCATGTAATTGAATAGAATTTGATTCATGTGGATGATCCAGATTTTATGAGTAGAATGAAATGAATACAGATTATTAACAGGTGCTTAGCACAAAGTAACAGAGATACAGTAAAACTAGTTTTCTATTCAATAATGAAATAAGCTGAAACTGTAAAATGCAGCAGAAACAAGCTTGTTGGAATGGTGGCGGCTTATCTCTGAGAAGAGATATGACAACAGTGCACATTCGCAAAAAGAAGGTTTTAATGAGGCTCTGAAGGCCCTTTTACAATAATCAAGAATGAACAAAACCCTAGACATCCAAAAACCTAACCCTAGGAGATGAAGTGCCAAAAGTCATGTGGGCCCCATTTGGGTAAGTTAGTACATCAACTTTTCGAGGTCGTAACTTTTGCATACGATCTCTGTTTTAGGCATGTGATAGCCCGTTGGAAAGGTATCATCGAGGAGATTAATTTTTGGGGCTCAATTATGCCTTTGGATATCATCTAGGAGCTCTATCCCGAAAAACCTTCATTTAGGCCCTCAAAATGGCCCCAGAAGTTAAAACTGCTAAAAATAGTAAGTTGCCAAAATTGTCAGAAAATTGTTTTGAGCCAGTTGGAAAAGGTGGGTGGAAACTGATATCCATATGGATCAATCCTCCCTCCTTAAGAAGTAATGGTCTCCAATGTGTTGAGGTCCCCCATCAGATGAGGAAATTTCTGCTGAATTTGGCCCTGGGTGAGCCACTTGCCTTGGTGCAGGAGCTGCCCTGCTTTGACGACTCGATAAAGCTAGATACTTTGTTGTCGAGTGCCCTTGATCTGTCTGTCCACAATCTGATCATTGGATGCCTATTGTAGGCAATCGGGGTTGAGCTCTGTTGGTGTCAGTTGTTCTTCTACTTCTGAGGTGTCCAATAATGGTGGGAAATAAGGGCAAAGGAGATCCACGTTGAACACTGGGTGCAAACCAAGGAAAGAAGGAATGTTGAGCTCAAAAGAATTATCCCCCATGGCCTTGGTGATAGTGTATGGTCCATAACAGAGTGGGTGAAGCTTCTGATGGGGTCCTGTAAGGCATTCTTTCTGCAAGTACAACCAAACTTTGTCGCCCACCTGAAAATTATGCGGCACCCGATGTTGATCATGGCGTTGTTTGTACTTATCATTGGAATTTTGTAGGATATCCTAAACCTGTTGGCAGATGTGCTGGATCCTCTCAATGAACTGGGTGGCTTTTTCAGCTTCATTTGGAGAAGGAGATGAGTCGGTCAAGGTGACCGCAAGGGGAAGTGCAACATCTATGGGTCCCAATGGTTGGAATCCCAACCCTTCTTGAAAGGGGTTGTGGCCGGTTGAGCTATGCAGGGCTCGGTTGTAGCTATGCAGGGCTTGGTTGTAGCTATGCTGGACATAGGGAAGGATCTCATACCATCTGCGAGGGTGCTTTGAATTATACATGTGAAGGATATGCACAATCATTTGATTTACAACCTCGGTTTGACCATCTGTTTGGTGGTGGAAGGCCGTGTATTTGGTGAGCTTGGTGTCCAGCAGTGACCAAAGGATCAACCAGAATGTGCTGAGAAATTGACTATCCTGATCTGAGACAATGGTTGTTGGGATTCCAAAATGTACCCAGACTCGTTCAGAGAAGAGCTTGGCAGTGGCCTTTGCTATGATGCTCTTCTTACAGGCAACTAGAATCACCATCTTAGAAAAGCGATCAACAACGAAAAAAACACAATCATTTCCCTGCTTGGTGGATGGAAGGCCCAACATGTAGTCCATTGAGATGGATTCCCATGTCCTGACAGGAGTAGGAAGAGGGGTGTACAGGCCCTGTTTCTTAGTGGTCGGTTTGGCAATAACTTAGGCAGTGTAGGACCTGATATACTTGTCGACCTCCTGTCAAAGTTTCAACTAGTAGAAATGTTTCTGTAGCATCGCCACTGTCTTTTCAATGACGAAGTGTCCTACCGCCCAACTGTAGTGGCCACCAAGGAAAGGAGGAATGTTGAGCTCAAAATCATTATCCAGATGGATATCGGTGGCCACCCACCTTTTCCAATTGGCTCAAAATAGTTTTATGACAGTGTCTCACTATGGTAGGCCACAGGGTGGTCGTGCTGAGTGAGAACAATGCCCATAATATAGTCTGAAGTGTCTGTCTCGATCTCAAAAGGATGCTGCAAGTCTGGTAGTGAAAGTACTGGGGCTAAGCAGAAGCGCTGCTTCAAATCATCGAATGCTTGTTGTTGGGACTAGCCCCACACAATTTTTTCCTTACCACCACCCCTGTTTATTTGGCTGAGGGCCCATGCAATATGGGATAAACCCAACATGAACCTGTGGTAGAACTTGGCAAGGCCCAAGAAGCTCTGAATCTTAGTGAGTGTTGTTGGGGCTGGCCAGTCACGAATGACTTGGATCTTGGTTGGATCCACATGTACGACATGCTGATCAATGATGTAGCCCAGGTAATGGACCCTGTCCATGCCGAAGGAGCATTTTTCCAAGTTGGCATATAACTTGTGTTGCCGCAGGGTGTGTAGAACCCACTGAATATGCTGCAAGTGTTCGGCCCAAGTCTTGTTGTAAATTAGAATGTAATCCAGATACACCACTACAAAAGTATTGGTAAATGGTGGCAGGATATCTTCTGCCATCCTCATGAAAGTGGTTGGAGAATTTGTCAAACCAAAGGGCATGACCAACCATTCAAAAAGGCCTTCCTTTGACTTGAAGGTAGTCTTCCATACATCTGTTTGTTCTATCGGGACCTGGTGGTAGCCAGACTTCATATCAATCTTACTGAAGTATTTGGCCCCCATGAGTTGATCAAGGAGGTCATCGATTCGGGGAATCACATACTGGTTTCTGACTGTGATTTTATTCAGAGCCCAGTAATCAATACAAAGTCGCTAGGTTCCATCTTTCTTCTATACCAGCACGATTGGGCTCCAACAAGGTGATGAGTTGGGGCGGATGTGCCCCTTGTGGAGCAGTTCTTGGATCTATCTCTTGATCTCCTCATTCTCTAACAAAGAGAGATGATAGACTGGCCCATTGGGTAGCGGTGCACCGGGGGTCAGATCAATGGGGTGCTTGACCTGGTAGTGTAGAGGTACCCCTGTAGGTGAGGAGAAGATATCTGGGTATTCTTCCATGACCTTATCTACTTGCTTCTTCTGTGTGGAGAGGTCGGCTACAGAGACCCTGGATGTGGCTGTGATATTTTGCTTATTCTCAGAGCGAATTACGAAGAAGAAAAACTTCCCCATTTGAGAGATGACCTTCCTGCATTGCTTAGCAGAGATCAAGGAAATAGCACCAGGTGGGACTGCCTCGGGTATTTTGTACAATTTCCTATTCAAAGTAATAATAAAACTACGAGGCCTAGACTCATATAAAACATGTTGTTTCCATAAATAAGGTTGGCCCAAAAGAACATCACAAACTTTGAAAGGAGAAACATCACACAATACCTCGTCTTTGAAGGGCTTGATGTCATACGACAGTCAACACTATTGGCTGATGCGGAAATTGCTTCCTTGGTAGAGCCATCCAATGGTGTATGGTTGTGGGTGCAGCATTGTTGGCAGGGCCAACCACTTGATGACCTTTGCTGAGATGAGGTTCTTCTGGCTACCGCTATCAATGATGAAGTGCAGCGGGGTGCCTTTTACCCACATATGTGAATGGAAGAGGCACTCTCCTTCTTCTGGCTCGTCTGGTTCACCTGGATGGAGCTTGGTGGTAGAAACGATGGCACTGGGTTCTACGTCAATGATCTATATTCCCCTTTCTGGTTCTGTCTCAGATTCATAATCTGCATCTGATTTAGAGGCTTTCACTTCGACCACCAAGGACTTCTTTGAGTGACAATCAACAATGTTATGCCACGGTTTCTTATGGAAGTCGCACCACTTCTCGTTATCTTTATTTGTCTTTTCGGTGTCCTTATTTGCTTGTGGCTTGGACTGGTTGTCCTGATACTGTCCATATTTTCTCTGTCCTTTTTTTGGTGGGTTGCGGCTGCCCTTTCCTGGCTTTTTTTGTGAGGGGTTCCCAAGCCCAAATTGTCGCATCTTTTGTTTGAGCTTCTACATGATTTTGACGACATATCGGTAAGCCGTGCCAAGGATGAGATGTCTAGAAATTCCATTTTGGTCTGGATGTATCTATGCAGAGCACCGCGATACTTGAGCACCAGATGTTGCTCTGAATCTTTGATACCCAACTTGGTGTGCAAGGTATGGAAGATATTTGTGAAATCTGACACTGCTTGGTCTCTTTCTTGCCGCAGTGTGGTCCATTTGGTATACAGGTCGTCATAACTTCTAACAGGGTAGTATTGTTCCTTAATAGCATCCTTGAAGGATTCCTAGGTGGCCGTGACTGAAAATATTGAGGTTTCCTCTATTTCCTTTTGCTCATAGAAAGTTTCCCACCAATCTTTGACATGGGGAACGGATTTGAGGAGCGCAAAAGTATTCTTTTCTTTATTCGAAAAGTTATGGACAAAAAAATACCCTTCTAGTATATTCAACCACTTGTCTACAACATTTGTGTCTATATGACATTCAAATATAGGAATATATAAGTTTATTCATACCTTGAAAGGGGTGGTGCCTCCGTTCGAAGAAGATGTATCGCCTGTTGGTAGCCACCGAAGGATTTGCGCGAAAATATCCATCATCTCGTTCCTCTGTTGCGTGAGGGCTTCCTTAATCAATGGTTTGAAAGGATCTCATGTCCCGTCATATTTATTTTCTCCTACCATGGGAGGTCGCTTGGGCATGCGAGAGCTTCTTTCCTTAAGATAAACAAGCTCGAGACCCAACTCTTTGTACTCCGACCTCGTTGGGGACATGCATTAAGACGACAAGGAGCAGACTTCTCTAATACCATTGATTCAGATTTTATGAGTAGAATGAAATGAATACATATTATTAATAGGTTCTTAGCACAAAATAACATAGATACAGTAAAACTGGTTTTCTATTCAATAATGAAATAAGCTGAAACTGTAAAATGCAGCGGAAACAAGCTTGCTGGAATGGTGACAACTTATCTCTGAGAAGAGATCTGACAGTAGTGTGCATTCGCAAGAAGGATACAATGAGGCTCTAAAGGCCTTTTTACAATAATCAAGAATTCCAAAAACCCTAGACATCCAAAAACCAAACCCTAGGAGATGAAGTACCAAAACTCATGCGGGCCCCATTTGGGTAAGTTAGTACATCAACTTCCCGGGGTCGTAACTTTTGCATACGATCTCTGTTTTAGGCGTGTGATAGCCCATTGGAAAGGTATCGTTGAGGAGATTCATTTTGGGGCCTCATTAATGCCTTATTATATCATTGAGGAGATCTATCCAGAAAAACCTTTATTTAGGCCCTCAAAATGGCCCCGAAAGTTAAAACTGCTAAAAAATAGTAAATTGCCAAAATTGTCAGAAAACTATTTTGAGCCAGTTGGAAAAGGTGGGTGGCCACCGATATCCATCTATATTAGTGAATCCATCAGGGTAATTTAAAGTGTAGCCAACGTGTATACTAGATAATAAGGTCACAGTGCTTTAGAACATAGTCATAGGGAAGGTAAAGGTCGAGTAGACGTACAACAACCATGAGGAAGTGACATGGAATATGGAAGATGAGATGTGAGAGGAATACATGAACTTGTTTTCAAAATATAATGTAAAAATTTATTGTATATAATGGTGATGTGCACCAAGGACAATGTAAAATTTATTGGGAGGGGAATGTGACACCCCAGATTTGATCCCTAGATTAGAAATTTTTAAATGTGTATATGATGAAAAGATGAGAGCCGAACAATGATGCAAATATGTAAATTGTACATTGAATAATAAAAAAATACATCACTAGTTGCAAACAAAGAAAGACAAAATATATGTGGAGATATGATTCCAAAAGATAGGAATGAAAGGGGGGTTAGGGGGCTTAAAATGGGGACAAATTAAATAACGTTAATTTAATCCTAAACCTAATTCCTTGTCTTATATTATATTAAGTTATATCAACCTTGGGATTGATTTCCAAGTGAAGTACACGGGCTTCTTAGGAAGACATGTAGTGAGTTGGGAGCATGAAAATATAATTCTTGAATTTTTTTTTGTAGAGATTTGTGGTCATCATTTTCCCCATAGATTGTCAGGAGAGTCTATGATAACATGACTGTAATAGAATTATGATGGGTATGTCTGTTATGAAGACCATGGGAAATCCATGCCCATGTGCAAGGGGAACTATTGCCATTGAGAAATTACATTACAATTGAGAATCCATGGAGTTCCTAGTAGATATATTTCATGTTCAGTTTATGATGGATCCTTGGAGAGAAGTGGGATAACTCAAGGTATTTCATGCCAAAAAAGGGGATTCCATTCCTTGGGTTGTGTAGGATTACAAGGAAAGAGAGTTGGTAGAGTTATGATCGCTATAATAGGTAACATATTGTATAAATTTTTGGAATTGGGCTATGTGAGAGGACTAGAGACATCCATAGGAGAATTAATCCTTGTGGAATCATAACCTCAACTTGGGGGTGGACCATTAAGAGATTAACTAAAATCATGATCCTATGGTTGGTGGAACATCCTTCGCTTGCAACCAATTGGTGCTTAAATTTAGAAAGATAATTGTTATGCCTTATTTATGATGATGCTAAATTTAATGGTGTTTACATTATTCATTGGTTGTTGTTATGCTTACATGAATGAGTCTACATATATAACATTGAATCGTTATTTATATTTTCATAAGACTAATTTTCATGTTGCATGCATTCATAAATTAATAGTCAGACAATGAAGAAAACCCCCCTATAACTATACTAGGGTTTAGGATATAGACAGAGCAAATGACCTCCTAAAAGTCAATCTAGTTTCAACACTACCCCAAACATAAAAAAAATAAATGAACATAAATCAATAGAAGAGAATATCGGTAAATGTACCTTTTATCCAACTTCTGGTGATGATCTCCTCATTCTCTGTAGCTTGAAAGACTACAAGCCTCCTCCCAAAGCTGAACTTCATCCAAGACTAGGAAAACATGACTACAAGCATGCTATTTCTATTCATAAATTAGGGTTAGATATCAAATGTTACGTATAAATCAATGAAAAGACACAAAACATCATCATTTCAGATAGGGAAAAGAGATTCTTTTATTCATTAAACAAAGACTGAAACTTACAACCCTCACAGGCCACTATTCTACGAACTTGGTTCGGGCTCCTCTTTACATTGCTCCAAGTGCACCTTTAATAAGACTCTTCTCAGAATCTACTAATAAACTCAAGGAAATGGAATGGATTGAATGGAAGAAAAGGGGATGAAGTTTGAATACTGAGGCAATAACTCACAAAAGGTTGCAAATGATTGGGCAAGGAAGGAAATGAAATTGTGTAGAGTTTCACCGTTCTAATGCTTGGTTGTGAAATGAGACCCCAAAACCTCCTTTTATATGACAAAAAGATGGTTATTCGGTTGGGGGATGGGCTATAACAAGTGAATTGGTTGGGAAACCTCCAATATCCCATGAATTCCACCAAATTCCTTACAAATTTTTAATTTTTGCAACTTTTGGAGGTATACGTAGGCTTTGTATTGTGCAACAAGCATATGTACGTGGGTTTTCTAGCATGAAAAAATCATATGTACATGGGCAGTAGTGGTGAAGGGCGCATACATGCTCTAAAAATTGTTTTTTTAAGTAGATCTCCTCAGTAGTGATTTGGAAAATTATGCAAGTAAGAAGGCCAATGGCATGTATTCATGAGTAGGGAATTTTAGGGATATAACAAATGCCCCCTAATGTATGAGGTCAGAAGAGAAATTGATGGCTGAAATACATTACAACATCTTCACCAATGCACAAAATCGAGTGAGCCTGAGACCAGAGTTCGGGAGGTTCCATCTGCAAAACAACAATTGTCTCTCTGAGGCAGGCATACCCATGCTCGAGATGAACTAAATCATGGATTCCAATCAAATACACTACAAATCCATGTCATATAACTATATAAGTGTATCCGCGAGCAATAGAAAACGGATCTACATCTCAAAACCAGTCGAAGATATACAAGGATAATATGCATCTTCAAGAAGATAGTGATGCCTACGGCTAGAGATGAAGTCTTCATAGCTCGAGAAAAAACTTCAAGATCTTCAAAAATCAGGTAGGAGTACAATGGGAGTCTAAGACTCACTACTCTGAGGTCTTTAACAATCCATCGGGAAAAAACAGGAGGATCTCGATGAGCAGGAAGAGAACTTCGTTGATTTCAAATATGAACTTGACGGGACTCTTAGAATGGACAACTCATGAAACGCAAGAGAAAAACTGTAGAAAGGTTGACTCATTTTGGGTAAAACTTCCCTTGGACAAAAGCATGAAATATGATCAGACTCAGGAAGTATGACATTTACATAAGTTCGTGATGTAGGAGGCACCACAAACTCTCCATATGTTTGGAAGAGTAACCAAATAGAGGAGGACACAACTCTATGTAGCGAGAACAAATTCTTAAGGTCATACTATATCTCAATGTTTGATGAACAAACAAAAGGATGTTCTTTGTCCAAGGGCGACTATATTTGTTGCCAAAAAAAGAATGTATATTTCTCGTCTCCTCTTTTTGGAATTTTTAAAGAGCTTGCAAAATAATAAAAGAATGCTACATTACAAAGGAGAAACAAGTGTTGGGATCAAGAAAACTAGTTCCAAGTGTCTGGAACATACTAATTCTTGAGGCAAGGAGACATGTCCATGATAAGAACACTCAGGGAAAATTCCTCCATGGGTTAAGGCATCAGGTCACAGAGTCAAGAAATGATACAAGGATTGTGTATAAGGAATGCTTCAAAGGTTTAGTTTAGAGAGACATGGATCCGACATTAGGCCAAAAATGCAAAGATGAGACCCACAATGCCATTAAACAGGATACAGTGTGACCCCTTCTATGCAATGTTTTACGATCCCAAAGAAGGTAAGATCGGTAGTTTCTTCACATTTAGGGAGACTGAAAAAACACAAAAATAAGACTCCAGGGAGTACCTTTTTCGGAGTTAGTCTAGTTGGTTTGAAAAAGGGTTAAACTTTCACTGAAAAGATGTCTTTTAAAAACCATTTTAACGACTGTGACAAAGACAAGATCACTCGAAAATCTTTTCAATTTTAAGGAGTCTAAAAAGAGATTAACTATGGACTCACAAACTTTTTCTGATTTTAGTATCCTTAGCCTGAAAAAGTATAAAAGTAACCGAGGAGAACTCTCCCGGTGAAATGAATCCCCAAGGCGTACCTTTTTCCGCTAAACTATTCAGGTTGGAAAAAGGGTTAAACTCATGCCAGTAGATGTTCTTCTAGACCAATTTAACGAGTGTGAAGGAACAAGGTCACTCGACAATATTTTCAATTTTAGGGAGTCTGAAAAGAGATTAACTATGGACTCTGGGGGGTTACTTTTTTGTCAGTAATCTCCAAGGCCCGAAAAAGGTGATAAATCAAAACCAAGGAGAATGTTC
This sequence comes from Picea engelmannii, assembly GCA_009831015.1. Lineage (NCBI taxonomy): Eukaryota > Viridiplantae > Streptophyta > Pinopsida > Pinales > Pinaceae > Picea > Picea engelmannii. The sequence continues at coordinate 391,079 of ML783847.1, forward strand.
CTTTTTCAAAGATTTTGTCCCTCATGCCCAAAAAAGGGTTAAACGTATGCCTGAGAACACTCTTCTAGCGAAACAAAGTTCCTATAGAATACCTTTATTCGTAAAATTATCCATACGGACTGAAAAAGGGGTAAAATACCACCGGAAATATGTGCCTTCCAATTTGTTTTTGGCGAGAATGAAGGGAAACAAGATCACTTGACAATATTTTCATTTTTAAGGAGTCTGAAAAGGGCTTAAAGAATACTCCATGGGGCTACTTTTCTCAAGCAATCCAAACAAGATCGAAAATAATAAATACAGTCTCATTGGATGTTTGTTTTAAATTTCAAAGTGAGCTTTAAATACAACAAAGTACGCTCATAGGGAGTCCCGAGGGTAAGGCCGAGGATGATGATGAACAAAAGAATGAGGATTCATTATTTAATCATGCCAAGACTAACAAGGACTCCCAAGCCTATAGTCATAACTGACAGCATGGATGCCAAAAATGCAACAAAGGATACACCTAGGGCATCCATGTAGAGGTAGGCTCTACCACCTGATTACAACACTTCTAAAGAAACAATGAAGGTTCTGTGTCACACTTCAATGTGGCCGATCCTAAGGCCAAATGAACCAGGAAATGAATAATGCAAAATGTGAATAGGAAAAAAACCTAACCTATATTCCAGTTTCGAGGTCAATACTCATCATAATAGATCGATACGATAAACAATATTCAAATAAGAATGTCACCAAGATCCTGCATACAAGGCCAATAACACTCATCCAGAAGTTAATAGATCCAAAATAGATAGAAACTTCAGAAAATAATAGGTGCTATTGAATAGAAAACTTGAAAAAAACAAACCTCCAATATAAAATATGTACAAGGTACCGTACATTCGTATGACTCATGCATGGTAGTATTTCAAGTAGAGCTTGATTCTAGGCTTTGACCAAGAGTCTCTTCGATAGTTGACTTGAAAATTCTCCCAAAAGAGAAGAAAACAAAAAACATAGTGTAATTCTTCCCACGGTATAGAAACCGTATTCATGGCTTCAAGGATAGCCTCATCCGAAGGCAATTCAAAATCTGAGAAATCACATGAATGAGGAGGGTTGACAGTCCCAAAGGGAGAAGTAAACTGACCATATTGCATATGATGATGGAGGTTCTCGTCAGGGTTGGCAGAGTCTATCAACGAAGAATCACAAGCACGAGGGATTGAGGATATACAAATAGTGAGATCATATTCAATAGGAGACTCGATATCACTTGAACCAAGAGGGGGAAGCAAGGGCTCCCATGCCCCCATTGGATAAACAAATAGATCAATTGTTGAGACCAAGTTTCAAGAAGGAAAACATGAGTGAACAAGTTTCTTCTCAGGAGCAATTGAACATGGAGGATAAGATGCCACATAATCTAGCTATGGTGGGATAGAGTCTACATGAATATGAGGAACATATAAAGGGGTAGCCTGAACTAACATTGAATTAGGATGGTGAGTATCATATGCTAGTTGGTCAATAGTGACAATGCTTCCATTATGAGGGAAATGCATCACCTGAAAGAGCGTAGACACCATAAAATTCATAGCATATACATAATCATGCCCGAGAATCATATTGAAATCTAACGGGCCTTGCAACATTATTACATGGACAAGGAAAATATTCCCACCTAATGAGATAGGAAATTGAGGAAGAATCCCCAAATATTCACTAGGATGTCTGTCAAAAGCCAACAGGTCATGCGATGCAGACACAAGCTTGGGAGAACCCAAAGATTTCAACATCAAGGAGGATAAAATACTTGTGGAGGATTGTTCATCTATAATACATCGGTAAATATTATTTCAATTAGCTTCAACCATTATTTGAAAGGGTGCAAAAGACGGAATATGAGGCTCAACAAGGTCATTCCAATCATAGGAAACCATCCTAGGACTTGGAGGGAGTGTTGTTGAAGAGAGCGGAATGCCCCCTTGTTCTGAAAGTATTGAACTCGAAATGATATAAACATAGTCGATAGACACATCACTCTCTAAGAGAAGAGTGGGATCAGCTGAATATTTCATCGGCGTGACCACTTTGGTAGAATCAACACTCTCTAAGAGAAGAGTGGGATTAGCCAAATATTGCATTGGAGTGACCACTTTCTTAACCAATGGTTGAATATTATGTGAGAAAACATGATCTAAAGGTAAATCACCCCCCAAAAAGGGAGTGGGATCGATCAAATATTGCATCGGTACGACCACTTTCTCAACCACTAGCTGAATAGGTTGTGAGGAAATATCATAAGACTCAGAATAAGAAGAGATTGTAGACACGGACCACAATCTTCATACCTCTAGAAGGCCAAGGCATAAATGAGTAAGGTGATATCCCTTGAAAATATTACAAGGGAACTTAGGCTTACGTCCCATCTGTCTAGGTTTCTCAATAGAATCAATGCCCCCAACATGACTAGCAGTAGTTGGTTGCACATTCCAGCATGACTTGCATAGGTTGTCGATTGGTCTATAACATGACTCACAGAGGCTACAAACCTATTACCATTATGACTAGTAGTGACTAGAATTTCCCCCCCAGCATGACCTACAGGGGTTGGGTTATTTCCCCCAGCACGACTCGCATAGGTTGTTGACAACTCTCCAACATGACTAGAAGAGGTTGGTTTCTTTCCACCAACATGAATTGCATAGATGGGGTGTTGGTCTTCAACATGACTTGCAAAGGTTGACAAACTATATCCAACATGACTCACAAAGGTTGGTTTTTTACCCCCATCATGACTTGTAGAGGCTGGGTGGTGGTCTTCAACATGACTTTCATAGGTTGATGACCTATATCCAATATGACTCGCAAAGGTTGGTGATTTCTTCTTCCTATACTTCCTCTTTCTATTTCATTTAGACTTCTGATTACTAGTAGCTATACTTTCACCAGGGAAGGAAGAAGGAGGAGGAGAATACTTTGCTAACAAAGGAACATCAACATGATGCCCATGACATAAGGTGCTTAACTAAGAAGTGTCAAGAGAATTCAAGACATTTGGAATAGTACTCAACCAAATCGGTAGTCCCGCATTCAACCTAGGAATGTAAAAAGTGGCCATCAAAGGGACACCAACATTTCCGTAAAAAGGAAAATCACAAGAATCCCCTTTTGAAGGGGTTCCTTGGTTGTTATCGTCGAGAAATTTAGCCATGAAGATCTTATGCACAGGTTATCCCCTTGCGGGATCGTTCAGGTCCATAAAAATCTCACACACTGACTTTAACGAACTAATGTTATAAAAAAAAATGCATATAAAGAGGCTGGGTGGTGGCATTCAACATGACTTGCATAGGTTGACAACCTATCTCCAACATGACTCAAAGAGGTTGGTGATTTCTTCTTCCTATTCTTCCTCTTTCTATTTTGTTTAGACTTTCGGTTACTAGTAGATATACTTTCACCGGGGAAGGAAGAAAGAGGAGGAGAATACTTTGTTGACAAAGGAACATCAACATGATTCCCATGACATAGGGTGCTTAACTAAGAAGCGTCAAGAGAGTTCAGGACATTTGGAATAGTACCCAACCAAACCGGTAGAACCACATTCAACCTAGGAATTTACAAAGTGGCCATCAAAGGCACACCAACATTTTTGAAAAAAGGAAAAGAAAAAGAATCCCCTTTTGAAGGGGTTCCTTGGTTGGTATTGTCGGGAACTTTAGCCATGAAGAACTTATGCACAGTTTCTCCCCTTACAGGATCGCTCAAGTCCGTAAAATTCTCACACACTGACTCTAGTGAACCAGTGTTATAAAAAACAATGCCTATAAAGAGGAAGCTCCACGATTCTAAGCGGAAGACCGAAAAGTCCTCACAACCAACGGAGTGGGAGGTATACCACCTTAGGTCATAGACCCAGAGTAATGGCTGACTAACTCACTATGGAAAACTAGGGAGCATAGAGCACACACTAAAAGTTTCTTAAAGATAAATCAAGCAATTGACTAACTAGTGGGAAGGACATTTACGCCAATCGACACTAGAGAAACTAACCAGTGTAAGTGAAACTCGAACATGGAAGCACTCTCTGGGTATAATATGCAAAGTGCGATATCACTTCTACCTTAGGTACCACGGTATACCCCCGTAGTCACATGTAGTCTGTAAAATATGGGCAAATAGGTTGCTAGCTTGCATACAGTCACCAGGCAGGTATAGTTGATAGTTGGGCAAATCGTAATGAGAAGGATAACAAGTCCGAAGCCCTTGAAGGGTATCGAAAGAAATTGTTCTGGAAGATAACTGAGGATCTCGAACGGATTTGAGGTCCAAAAATCTCTATAGGAAAATGCGATCAGTATTGTTCCCATCAAAGACCCTTAATATACAATCCCCACTACGTTTAGTCCAACTTTGGAGGGGTTATCTCCTCTACCTTTCCTCACGTGACCTCGTGTTTATCCCATGTGTTAGAGGGGGTTCCCGACTAACTCTTATGACACTGGACTTAAAACACTCCCTATCTTGGACTCCAATGTTTGTTTTAAAGTAGCCTTGAAGAGTTTCCTCTTCACACCTAATTTAAGGCCCTAAAACCCTAAACTAGTTGGCGAACCCTACAAATAGAAAGTCTAATAAATTTTAGATTAAGCATTAATTTCAAGGCTTGAGTTACGCAAAGAGTGCGGTAGTGAAACTGATGGTGCTATGAAGAGATGAAAAAGGAAGATAACTTTAAAGTCTTCAAAAGAAAAAGATACTTCGAAATTAAAGCAAAGCTTGTAAAAAATATTTGTAAATTCAACTTTTCTAATCAATATTTCAAGATCTTGTAAATGAACAAATCCTAAAACTCACTTTTGTTTGAATAAACAAAACTACTTGTATTTCGCGAAATCGAAAAGAAATTTTAAATGAAGACTCTTTTTCTTCTGCAAACAACCTTGACTATACCAAACTAAATGCAAGAAAACAAATTATTTTTTATTTATTTTTCGAACTGCTTTAACAAGAAAAAACTGAAGTAATTTTTTTTTTGTTTTTTCAAACCAAGAAACATGAACAAAGAGAAAACTAAAAACAAGATTAATAAAGACTCTAAGCCCACTGTGGATCGTAGGGATTCAACCAAGAATCCAAAAGGAGGATCTAAAAACTTGACAACTCACTCTAAACCTTTAAGGAAATCAAAAGAAGACTAGGGAACAAGTTAACCGAAACTTCAACCCAAGCTATGGCCACAAACAGAGACTTTGACTGGTTCAAGAAAGTCTTGAGAAGTCTGAACTTCTACCAGGAAAGAGATAAGCTCTCTCTTTGTAAAAAAAAACACTTTCAAGACACACAGACATGGGCTAATGTATCAAAAGCCTACGTATGTATGTGGATTGTCTACTGTGCAAAGCATGTATGTATGCGGGTTGACCCAAAACAGGGCATGTACACCTCTGGGAATTTTCAAAAATAAAAAGACAAGGCAGACTAACAAGGTAGGGAAAGCTGGTATGCACCTTCCAGGTGACCAGAAACCCTTAAAAGAATCAGTAAACTTGACTGAAACTCAAAAAAGCAAAAAAAAAGCCAATCAACAACCCAAAAAACTCCCTAAAAACTCTAGAGAGACTCCCCAGTGGAGTCTCCAATTCTGCTAGTGGAAAAATCCCCCTATAACTATACTAGGGTTTAGGATATAGACATAACAAATGACCTCCTAAAGTCAATCTGGTTTCTACACTACCCCAAACATACCAAAATAAATGAACAGAAAGCAGTAGAAGAGAAGATCAATAACTATACCTTTTATCCAACGTCTTGTGATGATCTCCTCAAGATTTGAAGCTCTAAAGAATGCAAGTCTCCTCCCAAAGCTAACCTGTATCCAAGACTAGGCAAACAAGACTACAAGAATGCCATTTCTATTCATAAATTAGGGTTATATATCAAATGTTACGTATAAATCAAAGAAAATACACAAAACATCATCATTTGGGACAGGGAAAATAGATTCTTTTATTCATTAAAAAAAGACTGAAACTTACAATCCTCAGAGGCCACCATTCCACGAACCTGATCCAGGCTCCTCTTTACAATGCTCCAAGTGCACCTTCAATAATCCTCTTCTCACAATCTACTAATCACCTCAAGGAAATGGAATGGATTGAATGGAAGAAAAGGGGTTGAAGAGGGAATGTTGAGGCAGTAACCAACAAAAGGTTGCAAATGCTTGGGAAAGGAAGGGAATGAAATTGGGCAAAAATTCACCGTTCTAATGCTTGGTTGTTAAATGAGACCCCAACACCTCCTTTTATATGAAAAGGATGGTTATTCGGTTGGGGGATGGGCTATAATAGGTGAATTGGTTGGGAAACCTCCAATAGCCTGTGAATTCCACCGAATTCCTTACAACTTTTTAATTTTTGCAACTTTTGGAGGTATACACGGGTTGTGTATTGTGAAAAAAGCATATGTATGTGGGATGTCTAGCATGCAACAAGAGTATGTATGTGGGAATTAATGGTGCAGGGCATGTACATGCTATAAAAATTGTTTTTTTAAGTAGAATTCCTCATTAGTGATTTGACAAATTATGCAAGTAAGAAGGCCAATTCCATGTAAGTATGAGTAGGGAATTTTAAGGATATAATAGAGGAATACTTACATTTTGTTGAATTTGGCTACAACAATGGATATCAAGCTTCATTAAAGATGAGTCCATTTGAATATTTATATGGTAGAAGATGCAATACCCCAGTTAGTTGGGATACTCCAATAGACATAGTACTACTTGGGCCGTAGTTTCTCATGGAGATGGGAAATAAAATAGTCAATATTAAGGAAACTTTGAAGGCAAAATGGGATAGGAAAAAGAGTTATGTGAATAAAGACATGATACAAAAGGAATTTAAAATTGGGGAGCATGTATTCTTGAAAGTGAAAGAAAAGAAGAGTTCTTTGAAGTTGGGAAGATGCACCAAGCTAGTATCTAGACTCTGTGGACCATTTCAGATATTGGATAGAATAGGACTAATTGCATAGATGCTTGCATTGCTTTCTTCCATGAAAGTGCATAATGTGTTTCATGTGTCATTATTAAAAAAGAATGTACATGATCCTAACAATGTAATTGACTAGAATTTGATTCATGTGGAGCCAGAAGGGGACTTCCAAGTGTAGCCAGTGTGTATACTATATAAGAAGGTCATAGTGCTTTAAAACATAGTCATAGGGAAGGTAAACGTCTAGTAGACCTACTACAACCATGAAGAAGTAACATAGAATATGGAAGATGAGATGCGAGAGGAATACATGAACTTGTTTTCAAAATTTAATGTAAAAGTTTATTGTATATAATGGTGATGTGCACCAAGGAAAATGGAAAATTTATGGGGAGAGGAATGTGACACCCCAGCTTTGATCCCTAGATCATAAATTTTAAATGTGTATATGATGAAAATATGAGAGCTGAACAATGATGTAAATATGTAAATTGTACATTGAATAATAAAAAAATACATCACTAGTTGCAAACAAAGAAGCACAAAATATATGAGGGGATATGATTCCAAAAGAGAGGAATGAAAGGGGGGTTAGGGGGCTTAAAATGGGGCCAAAGTAAATAACATTAATTTAATCCTAAGCCTAATTCCTTTTATTATATTATCTTAAGTTATATCAACCTTGGGATTGATTTCCAAGTGAAGTACGTGAGCTTCTTAGGAAGACATGTAGTGAGTTGGGAGCATGCAAATGTAATCCTCGACTTTTTGTTGTTGTAGATATTGTTTTTCATCATTCTTCTCATAGATTTTCAAGAGAGTCTATGCTACCATGATTGAAATATAATAGCGATGGGTATGGTTGTTATGAAGACCATGGGAAATTCATGCCCATGTACAAGGGGAAGCCATTGAGAAACTACATTACAATTGAGAATCTATGGAGTTCGTAGTATATATATTTCATGTTCAATCTATGATGGATCCTTTGAGATAAGTGGGATAACCTAAGGCATTGCATGGCAGAGAAGGGGATTCCATTCCTTGGGTTGTATAGGATTACAAGGAAAGAGAGTTGGTAGAGTTAGGAGAGCTATAAGAGTTAACATATTCTAGAAATTTTTGGAATTGGGCTATGTGAGAGGACTAGAGCCATCCATAGGAGACTTAGTCCTTGTGGACTCATAGCCTCAACTTGGGGGTGTCACATTGTAGAGAGATTAACTACAATCATGATCCTATGGTTGGTGTAACATCCTTCACCTATAGCCAATTGGTGCTTAAATTTAGAAAGATAATTGTAATGCCCTATTTCCAATGATGCTAAATTTAATGGTGTTTACATTATTCATTGATTGTTGTTATGTTTACATGAATGAGTCTGCATCTATAACATTGAATGGTGATTTATATTTTCATAAGCCTACTACTCATGTTGCATGCATTCATAAACTAATAGTAGGAGAATGAGGAAATTGGTATTAGATTAAGAAGTTGGGTGAAAAAATGTGAAATCTAGAAGCACCATGTATCCTCAATGGTCTAAAGAGGGTACTGGGTATTTTACATAGTTATACTATAAAATGATGATTGTAAGTCATGCAAATCATGTGAGTTGAATATCAATTTGAGAAGATGTTCAATGCATTATATAAGTTAGTCACTCCAAAAGTTCTAACAATTTCAAATAAATCATTACCTAAAAACCTTGAAGAGGAGTTCAATAGAGTAATGCTTGAAGTCTTCTCATAAAAGACAACATCTCTTCTACAAATATTTTCTTGTTTGAATAGATCAAATAACCTATAGTATTTTGACTTAAATAAATAGGTTGTTGTAATACAAGCATGACCCTTTGCATCCAATTAGTTATCTTATAATCTAGAATATGAGTCCAATATTTGCATCCAAAGGATCTAATATGTCCAACTAAGGATTTATACCACTCCATTTCTCAAGTTGACTCATATACAAAACATATTTGGTTAGAATCATATTTAGAAACTTGTTTCAGTAGTAGATGACCTCTATCTAAAATCTAGTTGGTAGACCTTTGGCTTGAAGCAAACATTGTGACATTTAGAACATGGTCCAAATCTTCCTTTTAGCAACACCATTCTACTAAGGTGTGTAAGATAAAAACCTGATTGAAGAGATGGAATTTGATGACAAGTAACTCTTGAATATATTTCTCACTTATTCTCTCCATTATTTGATGTTAGACATTACATGAGTTACCTGCAATACTTTTTAGACAATGCCTTGAATTCCTTAAACTTTTCAAGGACATGCTCCTTTTTTTTCAAAAGATATACCTACATATACTTAGAAAAATCATCAATGAAGGTAAAAATATACCTTGCACTAGATAATGATGGTCTATTCATTATACAAAGGTCACCTTGGAAATGTTTTATTCGTCTTTTATCTACAAGACTTCCCTATGTTAAATGTAGCATGATGATGCATTCCAAACATACACCTTTCACATACACCATCAATAGGCACTACCTTAGGTACTCCATTAACCATATTAGGCATCATCATCAAATAAATACTTAATAAATTCATATGTCATTACTGTCTTATTATTTTGAAGCTTGACTAACATGGAAAAATTTGAATAGAAAAAATCATAGGGTGTCTCCAGATTCAACAAGACTAGTTCTGTAAGTTGACCATCTTTCTTTGGGAATTCCTTTCCACATTAAATTGAATTCATGTGAATCTCCTTCACACACGAAAAATAATATCTAATCCTATTAAATGAGAGAGAATAAGAGATAATGACTCTTTCTCAATTTGCATAACTTGACTTTTCAATCTTGTCAAATAATGACTTCAATTTTTTTTAGACTTGATTAATAAGATGGATCCCACTTGTATGGAAGAATATTTCCTTGTAGATATATGTCGTTTATAACTCCTATATCCTCATCCTAATTCCCATTGACGATGAACTTCTATTGATCATCATTATGTTTTAGAACCATAATTTTAACAAACTACCAAAGTACCTTACTATTCAATAACATTTTCATGCCTTATGTCAACATGCCATAATTATGGCTATTCAAAATAACAATTTATTACTTAGAACCCATAATCATTCTACAAATCTAAAGCGAAATCCAGTTTGCACTTTGAAACCCTAAGTCAATCTATGAGAGGGATTTGACTCAATAGAAGACTGTAAAAGAAATAACCTCTAAAGTGAATTGTAGAAAACAATACAGGTTCCAAATAAATGATGTTGGTACCATGTGGATGAACTAATGAATTACATAAGTGAAGAAAACCAAACTCCAAGAAGATGTGGTGTCAATATAAATTGTTGTAGCACTTAAGTACAAGTAAACATAGCTCAACTTATGGAATAACACAGATAACTACCATATCACCATGATAGACCAATCCATAGGATCATACGTATAACCCAAAATATAACTAACTGGACAATAAAATAAGGAGTACATAGTCATCTTTGAAACCATAGGCATGTTGAGATCTCCATATTTTCTACCTTGACTTGTGAACTTGTTATTGAATTAGGAACACCTTTATTTTGTCCAACCAAAATTGAATTGAGTTTATAACAAAGATCTAGAGGTGAGATGAAGTTGKTGTTCCAATAGTTCCAAGAKAGAAAATCGCTTAGATTTGGGATCTCCTTCAACAACCATTGTCTCTAGTAGTCCCRAGTTATTATCCAAGAAGAGAAATTGCTAGTTGAAGTCCCTAGGTTATTAGTGAATAAACTATTGGAAAAAGGCATTAGAGTTCCTAAAGATAGTTATGAGACTCAATCTAGATATTAGAATAGGTAGGAGACCCTAAAAGAAAATTTRAAGATTGGCAATCTAGTTACAATTATAATTGAGAATTGTAAGGAATTGATCCCTCATAGCCTCTTTGTCAAGCTCGACCTCCCAAGTCCTTGAGGTTAGTGAAGGGATCATAAATTGAATCAAAGGAAGGGATTGAATTATGAATTACAAGTCTTSATATGAATATAAGTGATAGTTGAAGAAACCTATCTTGGAGGCCAAATTGAATTTTTTTTGGAGAATTAAGTMTAAGGACAATACTTGGCTACACCAATTAAAATACAATGTATAGAAGTAGCACCTTAATACTAAAAAATMTTGTTTTGTTTTGTCCTTACTGSATGGAGGTTTTCCCATAAGRAAATATCTATAAAATTTAGTAATTGTACATCCTAAATGCCCCTTGTGTGGTAAGGATGAAACACTAAAGAATCTATTATGATTTTGTAAATATGCTCACTGATTTTCACACTACTTAGCAATTTATTAGAATTTTCATCTTATATAATCTTTGAAAAAATAGAAATGAATGAGTTTTGACCAACACATGACACAACATAAGATTCACATGGATGGAAGTTTCTCTAATGTCTAGCCACTTGATTCTATAGATCTAGGGACCAAATTGTAAAGTGGATATGGAAGTATCTCACCTATGTGACTTTATGTTCCATTAGACCAATGTGCCATCTACCATGAGTAGGGTGCCCCCTGAAGGGAATTATCATATCCATTTTTCTTATTCTTGGGATTCCAATGGCTATTAGGACCAACACATGGTACACTGAGATGTAGGAGAGTGTTGAGAAAGAGGGAAACACTAACCTCCAACATGATCCCTCAAACATCCTTAGTTTGACAAATTTCCTACGATTCCTTTGGTCGACTGAGAACCGTAGTGTCTTGAAGAAAACAAGTAGGGATGAAACCTATGGGAGCCTATTGTGATAGATTGTATTCCCACAATAAAGGACGTAGACCCTCCTATTGGCATGGGTTTGGTTCCCATAACATTGTGACACATTGATTTGTTGTATCCCTTCTTGTGTTTATTACTTTCTATTTTGGACAGTGTGACACTCTATGAATCTTAATATTTGATTCTCTATGTGGATACTTTTTCTGTCTATTAGTTGTAGCTTGTGGTGGTTTCCTTACAACTCTTTGTTTGGTAAAATAGGCCTTTGTTTCATACTACAAGTGGTTTTAGTTGGTACTTGGGTACTTGGGGATCACCTCCGATTTTGTAAAAAAATATTGTTTCCACAATTTCATATTTTTTCAAAGAAAACCTCACAGGAAACCCTTGAGCACTTCCCCTCATTTCATGGATGGTACCCAGTATGAACTCATAGATGCCAATTACTTTGCTTGACCCAATAGAGATATCAAATAAGACACACAACAAAAGACAGTAATCTTGAATCATTATTTATATTTGCATAACCCTAATTTTCATGTTGCATGAATTCATAAATTAATAGTCGGACAATGAAGAAAACCCCCCTATAACTATACTAGGGTTTAGGATATAGACATAGAAAATGACCTCCTAAAAGTCAATATAGTGTCTACACTACCCCAAACATAAAAAAGATAAATGAACATAAAGAAATAGAAGAGAATATCGGTAACTGTACCTTTTATCCAACGTCTGGTGATGATCTCCTCAATCTCTATAGCTTGAAAGACTGCGAGTCTCCTCCCAAAGCTGACCTTCATCGAAGACTAGGCAAACATGACTACAAGCATGCTATTTATATTCATAAATTAGGGTTAGATATCAAATGTTACGTATAAATCAATGAAAAGACACAAAACATCATCATTTTGGATAGGGAAAAGAGATTCTTTTATTCATTAAACAAAGACTAAAACTTACAACCCTCACTGGCCACTGTTCTGTGAACTTGGTTCGGGCTCCTCTTTACATTGCTGCAAGTGCACCTTTAATAAGACTCTTCTCAGAATCTACTAATAACCTCAAGGAAATGGAATGGATTGAATGGAAGAAAAGGGGATGAAGTGGGAATACTGAGGCAGTAACTCACAAAAGGTTGCAAATGATTGGGCAAGGAAGGAAATGAAATTGGGTAGATTTTCACCGTTCTAATGCTTGGTTGTGAAATGAGACCCCAAAACCGCCTTTTATATGACAAAAATATGGTTATTCAGTTGGGGGATGGGCTATAGTAGGTGAATTGGTTGGGAAACCTCCAATATCCCGTGAATTCCACAGAATTCCTTACAACTTTTTAATTTTTGCAACTTTTGGAGGTATACACAGGCTTTGTATTGTGCAACAAGCATATGTATGTGGGTTTTCTAGGATGCAAAAATCATATGTACATGGGCAGTAGTGGTGAAGGGCGCATACATGCTCTAAAAATTGTTTTTTTAAGTAGATCTCCTCAGTAGTGATTTGGAAAATTATGCAAGTAAGAAGGCCAATGGCATGTATGCATGAGTAGGGAATTTTAGGGATATAACAGATGCCCCCTAATGTATGAGGTTATAAGAGAAACTGATGGCTGAAATACATTACAACATCTTCACCAATGCACAAAATCGAGTGAGCCTGGGACCAGAGTTCAGGAGGTTCCATCTGCAAAACAACAATTGTCTCTCTGAGGCAGGCATACCCATGCTCGGGATGAACTAAATCATGGATTCCAATCAAATACACTACAAATCCATGTCATATAACTATATAAGTGTATCCGCGAGCAATAGACAACGGATCTACATCTCAAAACCAATCGAAGATATACAAGGATAATATGCATCTTCAAGAAGCTAGTGATGCCCACGGCTAGAGATGAAGTCTTCATAGCTCGAGAAAAAACTTCAAGATCTTCAAAAATCAGGTAGGAGTACAATGGGATTCTAAGACTCACTACTCTAAGGTCTTCAACAATCCATCGGGAAAAAATAGGAGGATCTCGATGAGCAGGAAGAGAACTTTGTCGATTTCGAATATGAACTTGATGGGACTCTTAGAATGGACAACTCATGCAAGTCAAGAGACAAACTGCAGAAAGGTTGACTCAGGTTGGGTAAAAATTCCCTTGGACAAAAGCATGAAATATGATCAGACTTAGGAAGTATGACATTTACATAAGTTCGTGATGTAGGAGGCACCACAAACTCTCCATATATTTGGAAGAGCAACGAAACAGAGGAGGACACAACTCTATGCAGCGAGAACAAATTCCTAAGGTCATACTATATCTCAATGTTTGATGAACAAACAGAAGGATGTTCTTTGTCCAAGGGTGACTATATTTGTTGCCAAAAAAAGAATGTATATTTCCCGTCTCCTCTTTTTGGAATATTTGATTTTTTTTTGTCTTTTTCAATTTTTAAAGAGCTTGCAAAATAATAAAAGAATGCTACATTACAAAGGAGAAACAAGTGTTGGGATCAAGAAAACTGGTTCCAAGTGTCTGGAACATACTAATTCTCGAGGCAAGGAGACATGTCCATGATAAGAACACTCAGGGAAAATTCCTCCATGGGTCTAGGCATCAGGTCACAGAGTCAAGAAATGCTACAAGGATTGTGTATAAGGAATGCTTCAAAGGTTTAGTTGAGAGAAACATGGATCCGAAATTAGGCCAAAAATGCAAAGATGAGACCCACAATGCCATTAAGAAGGATACAGTCAGACCCCTTCTATGCAATTTTTTACGATCCTAGAGAAGGTAAGATAGGTAGTTTCTTCACATTTAGGGAGTCTGAAAAAACACAAAAATAAGACTCTAGTGAGTACCTTTTTCAGAGTTAGTCTAGTTGGTTCGAAAAAGGGTTAAAATTTCACTAAAAAGACATCTTTTAAAAACCATTTTAACGAGTGTGACAAAGACAAGATCACTTGACAATATTTTCAATTTTAAGGAGTCTGAAAAGAGATTAACTATGGACTCACAACCTTTTTCTGATTTTAGTATCCTTAGCCTGAAAAAGTATAAAAGTAACTGAGGAGAACTCTCCCAGCGAGATGAATCCCTAAGGCGTACCTTTTTCCGCTAAAATATACAGGTTGGAAAAAGGGTTAAACTCATGCCAGTAGATGTTCTTCTAGACCAATTTAATGAGTGTGAAGGAACAAGGTCACTCGACAATCTTTTCAATTTTAGGGAGTCTGAAAAGAGATTAACTATGGACTCTGGGGGGTTCCTTTTTTGTAAGTAATCTCCAAGGCCCGAAAAAGGTGATAAACCAAAACCAAGGAGAATGTTCCTTTTTCAAAAAATTTGTCCCTCATGCCTGAAAAAGGGTTAAATGTATGCCTGAGAATACTCTTCTAGCGAAACAAAGTTCCTATAGAATACCTTTATTCGTAAAATTATCCATACAAACTGAAAAAGGGGTAAAATACCACCGGAAATATGTGCCTTCCAATTTGATTTTTGTGAGAATGAAGGGAAACGAGATCACTTGACAATATTTTCATTTTTATAGAGTCTGAAAAGGGCTTAAAGAATACTCCATGGGGCTACTTTTCTCAAGTAATCCGAACGAGATCGAAAATAATAAATACAGTCTCATTGGATGTTTGTTTTAAATTTCAAAGTGAGCTTTAAATACAACAAAGTACGCTCATAGGGAGTCCCGAGGGTAAGGCATAGGATGATGATGAACAAAAGAATGAGGATTCATTATTTAATCATGCCAAGACTAACAAGGAATCCCAAGCCTATAGTCATAACTGACAACATGGAGGCCAAAAATGCAACAAAGGATATACCTAGGGCATCCATGTAGAGGTAGGCTCTACCACCTGATTACAACACTTCTAAAGAAACAATGAAGGTTCTGTGTCACACTTCAATGTGGTCGATCCTAAGGCCAAATGAACCAGGAAACGAATAATGCAAAATGCGAATAGGAAAAAAACCTAACCTATATGTCAATTTTGAGTTCAATACTCATCAGAACAGATCGATACGATGAACAAGATTCAAAGAAGAATGTCACCAAGATCCTGCATATAAGGCCAATAACACTCATCCAGAAGTTAATAGATCCAAAATAGATAGAAACTTCAGAAAATAATAGGTGCTATTGAATGCAAAACTTGAAAAAAACAAACCTGGACTATAAAATCTGTACAAGGTACCGTACATTCGTATGACTCATGCGTGGTAGTATTTCAAGTAGAGCCCGATGCTAGGCTCTGACCAAGAGTCTCTTCGATAGTTGACTTGAAAATTCTCCCAAAAGAGAAGAAAACAAAAAACACAGTGTAATTCTTCCCACGGTATAGAAACCGTAGTCATGGCTTCAAGGATAGCATCATCCGAAGGCAATTCAAAATTCGAGAAATCACATGAATGAAGAGGGTTGAAAGTCCCAAAGGGAAAAGTAAACTGACCATATTGCATATGATGATGGAGGTTCTGGTCAGGGTTGGCAGAGTCTATCAACGAAGAATCACAAGCACGAGGGCTTGAGGATATACAAATAGTGAAATCATATTCAATATTAGACTCGAGATCACTTGGACCAAGAGGGGGAAGCAAGGGCTCCCATTCCCCCATTGGATAAACAAATATATCAATTGTTGAGACTAAGTTTCAAGAAGGAAAACATGAGTGAACAAGTTTCTTCTCAGGAGCAATTGAACACGGAGGATAAGATGCCACATAATCTAGCTATGGTGGGATAGAGTCTACATGAATACTAGGAACATATAAAGGAGTAGCCTAAACTAACATTGAATTAGGATGGTGATTATCATATGCTAGCTGGTCAATAGTGACAATGTTTCCATTATGAGGGAAATGCATTACCCGAAAGAGCGTAGACACCATAAACTTGATAGCATATACATAATCACACCCGAGAAGCATATTGAAATATAACGGGCCTTGCAACACTATAACATGGACAAGAAAAATATTCCCACCTAATGAGATAGGAAATTGAGGAAGAATCTCCAAATATTCACTAGGATGTCTGTCAAAAGCCAACAGCTCATGCGATGCAAACACAAGCTTGGGAGAACCCAAATCTTTCAACGTCGAGGAGGATAAAATACTTGTGGAGGATCCTTCATCTACAATACATCGGTAAATATTATTTCAATTATCTTCAACCATTATTTGAAAGGGTGCAAAAGACGGAAGACGAGGCTCAACAAGGTCATTCCAATCATAGGAAACCATCCTAGGACTTGCAAGGAGTGTTGTTGAAGTGAGCGGAATGCCCCCTTGTTCTGAAAGTATTGAAATTGAAATGATATAAACATAGTCGATAGACACATCACTCTCTAAGAGAAGAGTGGGATCAGCTGAATATTTCATCAGCGTGACCACTTTGGTAGAATCAACACTCTCTAAGAGAAGAGTGGGATTAGCCAAAGACTGCATCGGAGTGACCACTTTCTTAACCACTGGCTGAATAGGATGTGAGACAACATGATATAAAGGTGAATCACCCCCCAAAAAGGGAGTGGGATCGATCGAATATTGCATCGATACGACCACTTTCTCAACCACTAGCTAAATAGGTTGTGAGGAAATATCATAAGACTCAGAATAAGAAGAGATTGTAGACAGGGACCACAATCTTCATACCTCTAGAAGGCCAAGGCATAAATGAGTAAGGTGATATCCCTTGAAAATATTACAAGGGAACTTAGGCTTACGTCCCATCTGTCTAGGTTTCTCAACAGAATCAATGCCCCCAACATGACTAGCAGTAGTTGGTTGCACATTCCAACATGACTTGCATAGGTTGTCGATTGGTCTATAACATGACTCACAGAGGCTACAAACCTATTACCATTATGACTAGTAGTGACTAGAATTTCCCCCCCAGCATGACTTACAAGGGCTGGGTTATTTCCCCTAGAATGACTCGGATAGGTTGTTGACAACTCTCCAACATGACTAGAAGAGGTTGGTTTCTTTCCACCAACATGAATTGCATAGGCTGGGTGTTGGTCTTCAACATGACTTGTAGAGGTTGACAACCTATATCCAACATGACTCACAGAGGTTGGTTTTTTACCCCCATCATGACTTGTAGAGGCTGGGTGGTGGTCTTCAACATGACTTTCATAGGTTGACGACCTATATCCAATATGACTCACAGAGGTTGGTGATTTCTTCTTCCTATACTTCCTCTTTCTATTTCATTTAGACTTCTGATTACTAGTATCTATACTTTCACCAGGGAAGGAAGAAGGAGGAGGAGAATACTTTGCTAACAAAGGAACATCAACATGATGCCCATGACATAAGGTGCTTAACTAAGAAGTGTCAAGAGAATTCGAGACATTTGGAATAGTACTCAACCAAACCGATAGTCCCACATTCAACCTAGGAATGTAAAAAGTGGCCATCAAAGGGACACCAACATTTCCGTAAAAAGGAAAATCATAAGAATCCCCTTTTGAAGGGGTTCCTTGGTTGTTATCGTCGAGAAATTTAGCCATGAAGATCTTATGCACAGGTTATCCCCTTGCGGGATCGTTCAAGTCCATGAAAGTCTCACACACATACTCTAACGAACTAATGTTATAAAGAAAAATGCATATAAAGAGGCTGGGTGGTGGCATTCAACATGACTTGTAGAGGTTGACAACCTATCTCCAACATGACCCAGAGAGGTTGGTGATTTCTTCTTCCTATTCTTCCTCTTTTTATTTTGTTTAGACTTTCGGTTATTGGTAGATTTACTTTCACCAGGGAAGGAAGAAAGAGGAGGAGAATACTTTGCTAACAAAGGAACATCAACATGATTCCCATGACATAAGGTGCTTAACTAAGAAACGTCAAGAGAGTTCAGGACATTTGGAATAGTACCCAACCAAACTGGTAGAACCACATTCAACCTAGGAATTTACAAAGTGGCCATCAAAGGCACACCAACATTTTCGAAAAAAGGAAAAGCACAAGAATCCCCTTTTGAAGGGGTTCCTTGGTTGGTATCATCGGGAACTTTAGCCATGAAGAACTTATGCATAGTTTCTCCCTTTACAGGATCGCTCAAGTCCGTAAAATTCTCACACACTGACTCTAGTGAACCAGTGTTATAAAAAACAATGCCTATAAAGAGGAAGCTCCACGATTCTAAGTGGAAGACCGAAAAGTCCTCACAACCAATGGAGTGGGAGGTATACCACCTTAGGCTAGAGACCTAGATTAATGACTAACTAACTCACTATGGAAAACTAGGGAGCATAGAGCACACACTAAAAGTTTCTTAAAGATAAATCAAGCAATCGACTAACTAGTGGGAAGGACATTTACGCCAATCGACACTAGAGAAACTAACCAGTGTAAGTGCAACTCGAACACGGAAGCACTCTCCAGGTATAATATGCAAAGTGCGATATGAATTATACCTTAGGTACCACGGTATACCCCTGTAGTCACATGTAGTCTATAAAATATGGGCAAATAGGTTGCTAGCTCGCATTCAGTCACTAGGCGGGTACAGTTGATAGTTGGGCAAATCATAATGAGAAGGATAAAAAGTCCGAAGCCCTTGAAGGGTATCGAAAGAAATTGTTCTAGAAGATAACTGAGGATCTCAAATGGATTTGAGGTCCACAAATCTCCGTAGGAAAATGAAATCAATATTGTTCCTGACAAAGACCCTTAATATACAATCCCCACTACATTTAGTCCAACTTTGGAGGGGTTATCTCCTCTACCTTTCCTCACGTGACCTCGTGTTTATCCCATGTGTTAGAGGGGGTTCCCGACTAACTCTTATGACACTGGAATTAAAACACTCCCTATATTAGACTCCAATGTTTGTTTTAAAGTAGTCTTGAAGAGTTTCCTCTTCACACCTAATTTAAGGCCCTAAAACCCTAAACTAGTCGGTGAACCCTACAAATAGAAAGTCTAATAAATTTTAGATTAAGTGTTAATTTTAAGGCTTGATTTATGCAAAGGGTGTGGTAGTGAAACTGATGGTGTTATGAAGAGATGAAAAAGGAAGTTAACTTTAAAGACTTCAAAAGAAAAAGATACTTCGAAATTAAAGCAAAGCTTGTAAAAAATATTTGTAAATTCAACTTTTCTAATCAATATTTCAAGATCTTGTAAATGAACAAATCCTAAAACTCGCTTTTGTTTGAATAAACAAAACTACTTGTATTTCTGGAAATCGAAAAGAACTTTTAAATGAAGACTCTTTTTCTTCTACAAACAACCTTGACTATACCAAACTAAATGCAAGAAAACAAATTATTTTTTATTTATTTTTCGAACTGCTTTAACAAGAAAAAACTGAAGTAAATTTTTTTGTGTTTTTTCAAACCAAGAAACATGAACAAAGAGAAAACTAAAAACAAGATTAATAAAGACCCTAATCCCACTACGGATCGTAGGGATTCAACCAAGAATCCAAAAGGAGGATCTAAAAACTTGACAACTCACTGTAAACCTTTTAGGGAAAACAAAAGAAGACTAAGGAACAAGTTAACCAAAAATTCAACCCAAGCTATGGCCACAAACAGAGACTCTGACTGGTTCAAGAAAGTCTTGAGAAGTCCGAGCTTCTGTCAGGAAAGAGATAAACTCTCTCTTTGTAAAAAAAAACACTTTCAAGACACAGAGACATGGGCTAATGTATCAGAAGCCTACGTATGTACGTGGGTTGTCTACTGTGCAAAGCACGTATGTATGCGGGTTGACCCAAAACAGGGCATGTACACCTCTGGGAATTTTCAAAAATAAAAAGACAAGGTAGACTAACACGGTAGGGAAAGTTGGTATGCACCTTGCAGGTGACCAAAAACCCTTAAAAGACTCAGTAAACTTGACTGAAACTCAAAAATGCAAACAAGAAGCCAATCAACAACCCAAAAAACTCCCTAAAAACTCTAGAGAGACTCCCCAATGGAGTCTCCAATTCTGCTAGTGGGAAAATTCCCCTATAACTATACCAGGGTTTAGGATATAGACATAACATTTGACCTCTTAAAGTCAATCTGGTTTCTACACTACCCCAAACATACCAAAATAAATGAATAGAAAGCAGTAGAAGAGAAGATCAGTAACTATACCTTTTATCCAACGTCTTGTGATGATCTCCTTAAGCTCTGTAGCTCCAAAGACTGCAAGTCTCCTCCCAAAGTTGACTTGAATTCAAGACTAGAAAAACAAGACTACAAGAATGCTATTTCTATTCATAAATTAGGGTTATATATCAAATGTTACGTATAAATCAAAGAAAATACACAAAACATCATCATTTGGGACAGGGAAAATAGATTCTTTTATTCATTAAAAAAAGACTGAAACTTACAATCCTCGCAGGCCACCATTCTACGAACCTGATCCAGGCTCCTCTTTACAATGCTCCAAGTGCACCTTCAATAATCCTCTTCTCACAATATACTAATCACCTCAAGGAAAGGGAATGGATTGAATGTAAGAAAAGGGGTTGAAGAGGGAATGTTGAGGCAGTAACTCACAAAAGGTTGCAAATGGTTGGGAAAGGAAGAGAATGAAATTGGGCAAAGTTTCACTGTTCTAATGCTTAGTTGTTAAATGAGACCCCAACACCTCCTTTTATATGAAAAAAGGATGGTTATTCGGTTGGGGGATGGGCTATAATAGGTGAATTGGTTGGGAAACCTCCAATAGCCTGTGAATTCCACTGAATTCCTTACAACTTTTTAATTTTTGCAAATTTTGGAGGTATACACGGGTTGTGTATTGTGAAACAAGTGTATGTATGTGGGATGTCTAGCATGCAACAAGCATATGTATGCGGTAATTAGTGGTGCAGGGCATGTGCATGCTATAAAAATTGTTTTTTCAAGTAGAATTCCTCATTAGTGATTTGACAAATTATGCAAGTAAGAAGGCCAATTACATGTAAGTATGAGTAGGGAATTTTAAGGATATAATAGAGGAATACTTACATTTTGTTGAATTTGGCTACAACAATGGATATCAAGCTTCATTAAAGATGAGTCCATTTGAATATTTATATGGTAGAAGATGCAATACTCCAGTTAGTTGGGATACTCCAATAGACATAGTACTACTTGGGTCGTAGTTTCTCATGGAGATGGGAAATAAAATAGTCAATATTAAGGAAACTTTGAAGGCAACATGGGATAGGAAAAAGAGTTATAATAAAGACATGATACAAAAGGAATTTAAACTTGGGGAGCATGTATTCTTGAAAGTGAAAGAAAAGAAGAGTTTTTTGAAGTTGGGAAGATGCACCAAGCTAGTATCTAGACTCCGTGGACCATTTCAGATATTGGATAGAATAGGACTAATTGCATAGATGCTTGCATTGCTTTCTTCCATGAAAGTGCATAATGTGTTTCATGTGTCATTATTAAAAAAGAATGTACATGATCCTAACCATGTAATTGACTAGAATTTGATTCATGTGGAGCCAGGAGGGGACTTCCAAGTGTAGCCAGTGTGTATACTATATAAGAAGTTCATAGTGCTTTAAAACATAGTCATAGGGAAGGTAAAGGTCTAGTATACCTACTACAACCATGAAGAAGTAACATGGAATATGGAAGATGGGATGCGAGAGGAATACATGAACTTGTTTTCAAAATTTAATGTAAGAGTTTATTGTATATAATGGTGATGTGCACCAAGGACAATGGAAAATTTATGGGGAGGGGAATGTGACACCCCAGCTTTGATCCCTAGATTATAAATTTTTAAATGTGTATATGATGAAAATATGAGAGTTGAACAATGATGTAAATATGTAAATTGTACATTGAATAATAAAAAAATACATCACTAGTTGCAAACAAAGAAGCAAAAAATATATGATGGGATATGATTCCAAAAGAGAGGAATGAAAGGGGGGTTAGGGGGCATGAAATGGGGCCAAAGTAAATAACATTAATTTAATACTAAGCCTAATTCCTTTTATTATATTATATTAAGTTATATCAACCTTGGGATTGATTTCCAAGTGAAGTACGTGAGCTTCTTAGGAAGACATGTAGTGAGTTGGGAGCATGCAAATATAATCCTCGACTTTTTGTTGTTGTAGATATTTTTTTTCATCATTCTTCTCATAGATTGTCAAGAGAGTCTATGCTACCATGATTGAAATATAATAGCGATGGGTATGGTTGTTATGAAGACCGTGGGAAATTCATGCCCATGTACAAGGGGAAGCCATTGAGAAACTACATTACAATTGAGAATCTATGGAGTTCGTAGTAGATATATTTCATGTTCAGTCTATGATGGATCCTTTGAGATAAGTGGGATAACCTAAGGCATTGCATGGTAGAGAAGGGGATTCCATTCCTTGGGTTGTGTAGGATTACAAGGAAAGAGAGTTGGTAGAGTTGGGATAGCTATAAGAGTTAACATATTGTAGAAATTTTTGGAATTGGGCTATGTGAGAAGACTAGAGCCATCCATAGGAGAATTAATCCTTGTGGACTCATAGCCTCAACTTGGGGGTGTCCCATTGTAGAGAGATTAACGACAATCATGATCCTATGGTTGGTGGAACATCCTTCACCTATAGCCAATTGGTGCTTAAATTTAGAAACATAATTGTTATGCCTTATTTCCAATGATGCTAAATTTAATGGTGTTTACATTATTCGTTGATTGTTGTTATGTTTACATGAATGAGTCTACATCTATAACATTGAATGGTGATTTATATTTGCATAAGCCTACTACTCATGTTGCATGCATTCATAAACTAATAGTAGGACAATGAGGATATTGGTATTAGAGTAAGAAGTTGGGTGAAAAAATGTGAAATCTAGAAGCACCATGTATCCTCAATGGTCTACAGAGGGTACTAGGTATTTTACATAGTTCTACTATAAAATGATGATTGTAAGTCATGCCAATCATGTGAGTTGAATATCAATTTGAGAAGATGTTCAATGCATTATATAAGTTAGTCACTCCAAAAGTTCTAACAATTTCAAATAAATCATTACCTAAAAACCTTGAAGAGGAGTTCAATAGAGTAATGCTTGAAGACTTCTCATAAAAGACAACATCTCTTCTACAAATATTTTCTTGTTTGAATAGATCAAATAACCTATAGTATTTTGACTTAAATAAATAGGTTGTTGTAATACAAGCATGACCCTTTGCATCCAATTAGTTATCTTATAATCTAGAATATGAGCCCAATATTTGCATCCAAAGGATCTAATATGTCCAACTAAGGATTTATACCACTCCATTTCTCAAGTTGACTCAAATCCAAAACATATTTGGTTAGAATCATATTTAGAAACTTGTTTCAGTAGTAGATGACCTCTATCTAAAATCTAGTTGGTAGACCTTTGGCTTGAAGCAAACATTGTGACATTTAGAACATGGTCCAAATCTTCCTTTTAGCAACACCATTCTACTAAGGTGTGTAAGATAAAAACCTGATTGAAGAGATGGAATTTGATGACAAGTAACTCTTGAATATATTTCTCACTTATTCTCTCCATTATTTGATGTTAGACATTACATGAGTTACCTGCAATACTTTTTAGACAATGCCTTGAATTCCTTAAACTTTTCAAGGACATGCTCCTTTTTTTTCAAAAGATATACCTACATATACTTAGAAAAATCATCAATGAAGGTAAAAATATACCTTGCACTAGATAATGATGGTCTATTCATTATACAAAGGTCACCTTGGAAATGTTTTATTCGTCTTTTATCTACAAGACTTCCCTATGTTAAATGTAGCATGATGATGCATTCCAAACATACACCTTTCACATACACCATCAATAGGCACTACCTTAGGTACTCCATTAACCATATTAGGCATCATCATCAAATAAATACTTAATAAATTCATATGTCATTACTGTCTTATTATTTTGAAGCTTGACTAACATGGAAAAATTTGAATAGAAAAAATCATAGGGTGTCTCCAGATTCAACAAGACTAGTTCTGTAAGTTGACCATCTTTCTTTGGGAATTCCTTTCCACATTAAATTGAATTCATGTGAATCTCCTTCACACACGAAAAATAATATCTAATCCTATTAAATGAGAGAGAATAAGAGATAATGACTCTTTCTCAATTTGCATAACTTGACTTTTCAATCTTGTCAAATAATGACTTCAATTTTTTTTAGACTTGATTAATAAGATGGATCCCACTTGTATGGAAGAATATTTCCTTGTAGATATATGTCGTTTATAACTCCTATATCCTCATCCTAATTCCCATTGACGATGAACTTCTATTGATCATCATTATGTTTTAGAACCATAATTTTAACAAACTACCAAAGTACCTTACTATTCAATAACATTTTCATGCCTTATGTCAACATGCCATAATTATGGCTATTCAAAATAACAATTTATTACTTAGAACCCATAATCATTCTACAAATCTAAAGCGAAATCCAGTTTGCACTTTGAAACCCTAAGTCAATCTATGAGAGGGATTTGACTCAATAGAAGACTGTAAAAGAAATAACCTCTAAAGTGAATTGTAGAAAACAATACAGGTTCCAAATAAATGATGTTGGTACCATGTGGATGAACTAATGAATTACATAAGTGAAGAAAACCAAACTCCAAGAAGATGTGGTGTCAATATAAATTGTTGTAGCACTTAAGTACAAGTAAACATAGCTCAACTTATGGAATAACACAGATAACTACCATATCACCATGATAGACCAATCCATAGGATCATACGTATAACCCAAAATATAACTAACTGGACAATAAAATAAGGAGTACATAGTCATCTTTGAAACCATAGGCATGTTGAGATCTCCATATTTTCTACCTTGACTTGTGAACTTGTTATTGAATTAGGAACACCTTTATTTTGTCCAACCAAAATTGAATTGAGTTTATAACAAAGATCTAGAGGTGAGATGAAGTTGKTGTTCCAATAGTTCCAAGAKAGAAAATCGCTTAGATTTGGGATCTCCTTCAACAACCATTGTCTCTAGTAGTCCCRAGTTATTATCCAAGAAGAGAAATTGCTAGTTGAAGTCCCTAGGTTATTAGTGAATAAACTATTGGAAAAAGGCATTAGAGTTCCTAAAGATAGTTATGAGACTCAATCTAGATATTAGAATAGGTAGGAGACCCTAAAAGAAAATTTGAAGATTGGCAATCTAGTTACAATTATAATTGAGAATTGTAAGGAATTGATCCCTCATAGCCTCTTTGTCAAGCTCGACCTCCCAAGTCCTTGAGGTTAGTGAAGGGATCATAAATTGAATCAAAGGAAGGGATTGAATTATGAATTACAAGTCTTCATATGAATATAAGTGATAGTTGAAGAAGCCTATCTTGGAGGCCAAATTGAATTTTTTTTGGAGAATTAAGTCTAAGGACAATACTTGGCTACACCAATTAAAATACAATGTATAGAAGTATCACCTTAATACTAAAAAATCTTGTTTTGTTTTGTCCTTACTGCATGGAGGTTTTCCCATAAGGAAATATCTATAAAATTTAGTAATTGTACATCCTAAATGCCCCTTGTGTGGTAAGGATGAAACACTAAAGAATCTATTATGATTTTGTAAATATGCTCACTGATTTTCACACTACTTAGCAGTTTATTAGAATTTTCATCTTATATAATCTTTGGAAAAGTAAAAATGAATGAGTTTTGACCAACACATGGCACAACATAAGATTCACATGGATGGAAGTTTCTTTAATGTCTAGCCGCTTGATTCTATAGATCTAGGGACCAAATTGTAAAGTGGATATGGAAGTATCTCACCTATGTAACTTTATGTTCCATTAGACCAATGTGCCATGTACCATGAGTAGGGTGCCCCCTGAAGGGAATTATCCTATCCATTTTTCTTATTCTTGGGATTCCAATGGCTATTAGGACCAACACATGGTACACTGAGATGTAGGAGAGTGTTGAGAAAGAGGGAAACACTAACCTCCAACATGATCCCTCAAACATCCCTAGTTCGACAACTTTCCTACGATTCCTTTGGTCGACTGAGAACCATAGTGTCTTGAAGAAAACAAGTATGGATGAAACCTATGGGAGCCTATTGTGATAGATTGTATTCCCACAATAAAGGACGTAGACCCTCCTATTGGCGTGGGTTTGGTTCCCATAACATTGTGACACGTTGATTTGTTGTATCCCTACTTGTGTTTATTGCTTTCTATTTTGGACAGTGTGACACTCTATGAATCTTAATATTTGATTCTCTATGTGGATACTTTTTCTGTGTATTAGTTGTAGCTTGTGGTGGTTTCCTTACAACTCTTTGTTTGGTAAAATAGGCCTTTGTTGCATACTACAAGTGGTTTTAGTTGGTACTTGCGTACTTGGGGATCACCTCTGATTTTGTAAAAACATATTGTTTCCACAATTTCATAATTTTTCAAAGAAAACCTCACAGGAAACCCTTGAGCACTTCCCCTCATTTCATGGATGGTACCCAGTATGAACTCATAGATGCCAATTACTTTGCTTGACCCAATAGAGATATCAAATAAGACACACAACAAAAGAATTGACCATTTAGATAAACCTCAAATTACTCAACTATTTGAACTAGTCCACTAAACTAAAAAAACCTACCTTTTATTTGATAAAAGGCTAACATAAAATTCATAAATTTCTTTTATAAAAATTCTTTCATATCTTTACAAAACCCTTTAATGATAAAGAGCTTGGCCAATAACATCTTCATAATCCATGAATATTGATATGCTCAAAATAGAAATTCATAATCCATTCAAAATAAAAATTGAAAAATAATACTGCATTACAGAAACATAACATTTAACATTTAAAAAGAGGGCATCCCTCCTAAAGAAGTATAACATTTAAAAAGAAAGCATCCCTCTAATCAATAGAGATATTGATATTCTAATACTTTGTTTGCCATATATCAATGAGGTCATCTCCGTTATCATAGTCATGCTTTGATTTTTAAATTTAATCGGCTTTGCTTATCTGCAACAACTTTTCCCAAGTGGATTATTTGAACATTGAGATA
>ML783847.1:425625-467369 GCA_009831015.1 Picea engelmannii
ATAGAAGTTAACTTGGAAACATGAGAAAAAATTTCACCAAAGTCAATTACCTATAACTTGGAATAACCTTTTGTTACTAAATGATCTTTGTATTTTTCCACTTTTCCTTCTGCATTCAACTTCTTATTAAACACCCATTTGCTTCCAATGAGATTTCTTCCAGTTGAAAACTCCACTAAATCCCAAGCCTCGTTCTTGTCCAATGTAACCATTTCTTCCACCACAATCCTTTTCTAAAGTTTTTCATCATCTGAATCCATTACTTGCCTAACAATTCTAGGATCATCATCAGTAATAGACAAAGAAGAATTTGAATGGAAAACAAGTGGAGTATACCTATCTGGTTTCCTTCTTTCCCAAGCCGATCTTCTAAATACTGGAGTATGATGATCTTACTCTTTTGATTTGTTTTATTCTGTAGAGTCTGATTCATTATCCTTCAACTCAAACTCTATTTTCTCTAGTTCTTCCTTCCTTGGTAGGACTTCTTGTTTGATAAAATATTTCATTTCTCTAAATACCACATCTTGGCTATGCACTACTTTCTTAGTTTCTAGGTTCCAAATATCATAACCTTTCATACCATCTTTATAACCAATAAAGATACATTTTTTATCCTTTTTATCTATCTTACTCATGTTTTCATTTGGAACATGAAAATAGGCCCAGTCCTTGATGCCACAACATAGTCTTTTCTCCAGAGGTTGTAGGGATTTTTTCTTCTTCAACTCCAATCTCAAGAACAATGGAGCTATTTCAACCATCACTAATATTGCTTCCCTACAACTTATACAAAGTTCCAATCCAAAATCCCTTCAAAAATACCATTTCTCCTCAAACCATCCTGCAAGTTTCTTTCTCAAACACTATTTTCACCCCTGCATCGTCCAGTTTGCTTACCAAAATCAAATTTCCCACGAGATGTGCATAAAACGAGGGAGTTTTCTTCTCCTTCCATCCATGATCTTCAACTTAAGTTTTCCTCGTCTTATGATTTTGGCTGTCGAGTCATCACCTCCATCATACCTTTCATATTGACAAAACCACTCCCTGTGAGGCGTCATATGAAAGGATGCACCTAAGTATACCAATGATGCCTCATGATTAGCATGTTTTATTGAAGAAGCCAATTACACATCCCCTCCTCATTCTGTAGAGGTTTTTTCTTCTATAGAAAGAGCATCTGCAAATCCCTTCCCTCTCTCAACACTTTTCGATCTGCATTGCTTCCCGTAGTGCCCTTCTTTTCCACATTTCCAACATACCATTACAAATTATTTGGGATATTTATATCTTCCCTTACATTTAGATCTCACACTTGAGGAATTATATCTATTTCTTTCCTAGGGGAATCCTCTTGCAAATAAGACATTTGTGTTATGGATTTCCATATTTTTCCACCTCATCTCCTCAGACAACAAGTATGAAACCACATCATTGAAACTTAAAGTAGTTGTATTACTGCCTATGGCCACAAACAGAATATCCCATGAGTCTGGTAAGTATCACAATAAATTGATACACTTATATTCATGAGAAATATTAATATCAATAGATATTAGTTGACTTACCACTATATTGAAGGCATTCAGATGCTATGTCACAGAGTCTCCATCTTTCATCCTCATGTTGTAAAACTTTTTCTGTAGGAACAATTTGTTTTCCAGGGACTTAGAATGATACAAAGCCCCTAACTTATTCCATAAAGTCCAGTTTGTATCTTCCCCTGACACATTCAATAATACTGAATCTGAGAGACACAACTGGATTGTGCTCTTCGCCTTCTGATCCAACTTTTCCTAGTATTTTTTTCAAGTTCTTGTAGGTGCAGTACTTAGATCCACAATGATCCACTGATCTTTATCCAGTAATAGATAATCCATCTTGAGCTTCCACAACTCAAAACATTTCCCATTAAATTTCTGGATCTTTGTTTTCAAACTCTTCGCCATTTCTTTTCACTTGAAGAATCGATACCACAAATCTCCCACTACAACAAGGTTTATCATAGACCTAAGAAAAACCCCTAACCATAAAGGCGTCCCCCTAAATCCATGAATTTCTCTAAAACCAAATATGGATTTTGACCTTGTACAATTAATTATTGCAAACATATTCTTAATAAAAATAGAAAAGATACAATGAAACACACACTCACACATTACACAGATATTTCACCTTGGAAACTCAAATCAGAAAAACCAACAACCTGTTTAGAGCTGCACCTCTAATATTTTATTCATCTATCTTCGTCATTTATAATACAATATATGTGTGATCCTACGACATACAAAAACCTAATCCATTCACTCAGATTAGTCAACAACTGTAATTCCTTAACCAAAATAAGAAAACCATCGGTGAAAACCATGTGTCGAAAAATCACTCAAAAACGATGAAAAATAACGTCAAAAAATGATTCCCCCCCTTGTTCCCATATCAATGTACATTATATGGGACCAATCTTGAAAATAATATAACACTTACCAAATTTTTTTTATCCATCATCACTATTCAACAACACATGTATTCCAACAAAGGACGAACAACTTCAGTAACAACTCACACAACCAGATCAAAGATCAACACACCGATGTTTTGACGTGGTAAAACCCCTACGGGGAAACATCCACAACCCTAGCCAACGCGACCACTTGGAGAGGTTTATTAATGCAAAAGAAAAATATTACAAAGAGATTTTACAAGAGAGTTTCTCACAATCAATCATCAACAAATGACCCTCCATGCTCTTTAAATAGAGATCATGGACCAATCTGGTGTTAAGCCATAGAGAAATGGTCATTAAGATCGAGGAGAATATGAACTGTCAGATAACTCTATGTTGGGAACATATCATGACCATCGTATTTCCTAACTACAAAGGAATACTAATGAATACTAAAGAAACACACTAAGAAACACACTTTTACCTAATGACACATTAGACCAAGTAGATCTTAACTAAATCCTAAGTGTATAAATATCCTAACATCCCCCCTTAAGAACAACTTGGGAGGACTTAAGTATTTACAATAGTGACACAATAGGAGAAGTAAGGAGGCATTAGAGCCTATCCCCCCTTAATGATAACTTCTTGAACCCATAACATAGATCGAAGTTTGGAAATCTTCGCTTCTGTAAGAGACATTGTGAAAATGTATGCAAATTGATCTTCTATTGGGAAAAGGAGCACTTCAATAACTTGATCATGAATGAGATTTCTGATGAAGTGCATGTGTATCTCGATGTGTTTGTTGCGTTGATGTTGAAATGGGTCTTTGGCGAGCTTGATGGAACTCTAATTGTCGCACCAAAGGTTGGTCAGATGCTGCTACTAGAATCCAAATTATAAAAGGATTTGTCAAAGCCATAAGGCTTCCTGACTTTCATTTACCATTGCTTGGTACTCTGCTTCTGTTGAAGAAAGTGAAATAGCCCATTGTTTCTTACATGCCCAAGTGATAGGTCCTAAACCAAGGGTAAAAACATAACCTACATTAGACTTCTGATCATCAGGGTCGCCGACCCAATCTAAATAGTGAAACCAACCAATAAGGGAGTGCCCCCTGAACTATAATGTATCCTGAACTGAACTGTACCATGGAAATAGAAACATATCCTTTTAGATTATTTCCAATGTCTTTCATGGGGTGTTTGCATATACTGAGAATAAAGACCAACAACAAAGGAAATATCAGGACGGGTATGAGTCAAGTATAAGAGGCTACCAACTAACTAACGGTACATGGTGGCATCAACTTTGGGAGAAGTACAGGTGGCACTAAGCTTGACTCCAGACTAGAAGCAAGAAGGGGTTGGTTTATAGTCATCGAGAAGGTCACAAGCATACCTAGACTGGGAAAGAAAAAATCCTTCATTGGTTTGCAAAACTTGGAGGCCAAGGAAATAGTGCAAAATTCCTAAGTCTGTCATTTCAAATTTCTTCTTAAGGCTGGTTTTCACATGGTTTAAAATTTTTGAGTGTTATAGTTGAATCCTCTTGTGGACAAGTGGATTCCCTCTTAGTCTCTAGACTCTCAAAGACAAGACAAAAAAGTGCTTAACATGGACACTGACATCCTTTTAGATCTAATCAAGCTAATATATGAAGGAGAAGAAGAAATATATGTACCTTATTAACGACGTTTTTCCTTGCAAAGTCCAGGCTGAACTTCGATCTTGAGCTCCCTGAAAGGTCTTGTAGAACAAACAAAGATACAATGGACTTCCTACTCTATTGAGATTAGCTCAAATATAGATCCATCTACTACAGAAAAAATCATGTGGAACAAGCATAAGTTTGAAAGAACCATGCCAAGCATTGATGTATTGATAAGAATAAGTAAAAGTACTTACAATCCTTTGGATGAAGGTGCAACAACTTCTCCCATTTCTCCTTGTCCAACCCCTTTTCTCATGTATTCTACACCGATTTCTTTGATGACATACCACTTATAGGATTGCAAGTTTGGTATCAATCTCTAGTCTCCACTGTTTTGTATGTTTCTTATGAGATCATAGGTTTCATACCTCCAATATTTTTCATGTACCTTTCACCATGAGAAGGCCTCCTTATATAACCTTGGACAGGCCCAACCACTTGAGATATCTTTGGGATAAGTTGAATATTATTCTCCTTCAGTTGAGGATCTTCCCTAAGATCATGCCTTGACCCAAGATTTGAACCCAACTACCTTCAAATATTGAGGGGATTGTCTCCTGATTTCCTCCAAAAAACCAAAAATTCACTCAGAAAGGGTAGTTCTCCCCCAAAGGGGTGTACAGAGTGCTCAAACACTCCCCCAAAGAGGCCCAGGGAGAGCTAGCACTCCTTGACAGTGGGTAGGGGAGCACTCATCTCCAAAATTCATTGGTTCTCAGTGGCAAAAGGTTTGTACTCCCTGTGAAGTGATTTCTCTTCTTCAAAACTAGTCTTTGAGGTGTCTTAAGTGTCCTTATAATGTCGTTATAGGCACAACATAAGAAATATGGTAGTATGATGTTTGTGACACTTGCAACACTTGTGTTCAAGATGCGACACTTGCAGACAAGATGCGACACTTACAACACTTGTAATGACGACACTTATGACACTATTGAAGTGAGTAATTTTGATGTGTAACAGATTTCCCCCCAAAGTATGAAGTTAGAAGAAGATGATGACTGAACTACTTTGTATTCTTTTTCGAGAAAGGGTATGGATGCAGAGAGGCCAAAAAAAATGCACACAACCATCAAACAAATATTATGACATGTTTCAAACCCAAGGCAGACATACCTATGCTTGAGTGATAAAGACATTTTAGGTGTGGTTGCCATAAAATACACTGCGAATCCATAATTATATTGATAAAAGGTATAGCCACTGAATACATAATGTGGATCTATACTCCTATGACCTGAACTGATTGTAGCCATGAAGAATATGTAGTGGATCTATGAGATGACAAGACATAGCCACGACCAACACAAAGTGGATCTATGTAACATTATATGTGTCATAGTTCAAAAGAAATCCTTCGCAACCTGGGCAAAGTATACATAAGAGTGAAAACTCAACCCAGGGTCTTCTTACCGATCCCAATGTAGTACAAATCTAACCATGTGAATAGATTTCGTGATGTCGAACATGGTAGAAACCACTTGATTACTGGTCAATGATGTAAACCGTTAACAAGTGCGAGAGAAATCATCATTTATGTCAATGATTCCCAAGGTACTCTAGTACATTCCAATGAATGTGAATAGATGAGATGAATTTGAACATCTGTGGAATCATCTGATTAGGGGTCAATTATGTAAACCCACTGTCGGACATGTGGAGGCCTGTCATTGAGGCATGCAGGTCCCAAAGTACTAACTAGTTTCTAAGTCTACTTCATGGATAATGTGTTGAAGTCGACATGAATAGACTCGTCGAAGGAGGGACTCAATGTATCCCCCATCAACGAAACCATTGTCCAACCCCTTTTCTCAAGTAATCTACACTGATTTCTTTGATGACATACCACTTATAGGATCATAAGTTTGGTATCAATCTCTCGTCTCCACTGTTCTGTACGTTTCCTATGAGATCATAGGTTTCATACCTCCAATATTTTTCATGTACCTTTCACCATGAGAAGGACTCCTTATATAACCTTGGAGAGGCCCAACCACTTGAGAGATCTTTGGGATAAGCTGAGGATTCTTATCCTTTAATTGAGGATCTTCCCTAAGATCATGCCTTGAACCAAGATTCAAACCCAACTACCTTCATATATTGAGGGGATTGTCCCCTGATTTTCTCCAACAAACCAAAAATTCGCTCAAAAAGGGTAGTGCTCCCCCAAATGGGTGTACATAGCATTCAAACACTCCCCCAAAGAATCCCATGGAGCGCTAGCACTCCCTGACAGTGGGTAGGGGAGCTATCCTCTTCAAAATCCATTTTTGAGTGGTTCTTTCAGTGGAAAAAGGTTTGTACTCCTTGTCAAGTGATTTCTCTTCTTCAAAACTATTCTTTGAGGTGTCTTAAGTGTCCTTATGATGTCGTTAGAGGCATGACATAGGAAATATGGTAGTATGATGTTTGTGAAACTTTTGGTCAAGATGCAACAGTTGTGGACAAGACACAACAATTACAACACTTGTAATGGTGATACTTGCGACACTATTGAAGTGAGTAATTTTGATGTGTAACAGATTTCCCCCCAAAGTATGAAGTTAGAAGATGATGATGACTGAAGTAATTTGTAGACTTTTTTCGAGCAAGGGTATGGACGCAGAGAGGCCGAAAAAATCTACACACAACCATCAAACAAATATTATGACATGTTTCAAACCCAAGGCAGGCATACCTATGCTTGAGTGATAAAGACTTTTTAGGTATGGCCGCCATAAAATACACTACGGATCCATAATTATATTGATAAAAGGTATATCCATTGAAGATACAATGTGGATCTATACTCCTATGACTTCAACTAATTGTAGCCACGAAGAATACACAGTGGATCTATGAGATGGCAAGACATAGCCACGACCAATACAAAGTGGATCTATGTAACAATATATGTGTCATAGTTCAAAAGAACTCCTTCGCAACCTAGGAAAAGTATACATAAGAGTGAAAACTCAACCCAGGGTCTTCTTACCGATCCTGATGTAGTACGAATCTAACCATGTGAATAGATGTCCTGATGTCTAACATGATAGAAACCACTTGATTACCGGTCAATGATGTAAACTGTTAACAAGCACACGAGAAATCATCATTGATGTCAATGATTCCCAAGGTACTCTAGTACATTCCAACGAATGTGAATGGATGAGATGAATTCGAACATCCGTGGAATCATCTGATCAGGGGTCAATGATGTAAACCCATTGTTGAACATGAGGAGGCCTTCCATTGAGGCATGTAGGTCCGAAAGTACTAATTGGTCTCTAATTCTAGTTCCTGGATAATGTGTTGAAGTCGACAAGAATAGACTCATTGAAAGAGGGCCTTGATGTATCCCCCATCAAAGACATGAAACTGACACAAATATGTAATTGGTAGATCAAATGAACATGGATTGACATGGGTATTGAATCAAGATATTTGTGATGGCTAACTCTCGAGGCAGATACTTCCCTTGAACATTGAGGCACAATAGTAGAAACGTGACATGGACCAAAACTTGATGATGTAGTGGATGCTGTGACTTTCATCAGGTGACCCAAAGGAGTAAAAGAAACTCAGAGGATTGGCTCAGTGCAGAGATTCAACAAATTAAAATGCGTACAAAGACAAAGTGTCATGTTCAAGGGCGACCGTAAGAGTTACTGGTAGTGTTCCCAAAAATTGCTTGGCTTTCTTCTTTAAATTTTTTCCCAATCCAGATAGACGAGTATCTCTTTTTAATTTAACGAGCTCGAGGAGGGTAACACATGCTCAATATGACTCACCTTCGTGAAGTCCCTCTTGATTTATTTAACGAACTGGAAGAAGTAAGGGTTCGGTCCCATATGGGCCCTTCAATGTATGATCGTTTAATGAGTCCAGAGAAGGTAAACTCAGTGGTTTGTCATATTTAGAGAGTCTGAAAACAACTTAAAGACGACTCCAATGTTGTCCTTTTTCATAATGTTAGTCTCGCGAGGCCGAAAAAGAGATAAACTACCACTCAAAAGAGATAAACTATCACTCAAAATACACCCTTTCAAACCTTTTAACGAGTGGGAAAGGAAGCAAGATCACTCAGCAATATTTTCATGTTTAGAGAGTCTGAAAAGAGATCAAAGACGACTCCAAGGGGTTCCTTTTTCGTATATCCATGCGAGTCCGAAAAAGTGATAAAAGTCTACTCGGTTACATTATCATGTTTTTTCGAGCACGAGAAAGAACAAAGACTAAGTTCGGTATGCTCCCAGCTTGAACGTTAGTGGCTTAACTCCATAATGATCATCAAAGGCTGGAGACATGCTCTCTAAGATTCAATTCATTCACCGAATTTAAGGTTGTCACCAATTTCTCTACTAGATGGAGAAAAAGGGTAAGAGTGGATGAAAAGAAGGTTCAAGAGAGGTGATTGTTTCATTTTTTAATGAGCTCGACACAGAAAAAGAACTATGCTCAGGGCTCCGGGTTCAATCCCCAGATTTCTGTTTCATTTTTTAATGAGCTTGCTACAGAGAGGAAGACTATGCTCAAAGATTCTGTTTCATTTTTTAACGATCTTGCTACAGAGAAGAGAAACTATGATCATGACCTCTGTTTCATTTTTTAATGAGCTTGCTACAGAGAAGAGAAACTGAGATCGTAACCTCTATTTCATTTTTTAACGAGCTTGCTGCAGAGAAGAAAAAAATGTGCTCGTAACATCTTTTTGATCATGGATTCCAAGATGATGACGCTCTGGAAGGACACCATGTCAAGGGACAAAACTCGGTCATGGCTTCCAAGAGATCTTCACTAGATGGAAGAAGAGTTCTCTGGAAGGAGCACATGTCGAGGGTCTCGCGAGGGGTACGGAGATCAGGCTCCAATAGCCCTACTGAAGAGATCACCATGTCAACTACCGAATCCAAGTCATCGGAAGTTGAAGTCATGGGAGACAACGCCACAAAATTAACCTGTGGTGGGGGTGATACCGACTACATATAAGACCCATTTAGAGAGTTCATTGGGTTGATGGTCAAGTTAGGGCCAACAAACGAAAGTTGATCAATAGTCACCATTCTTCCATCGTGTGCGAAATATATAACACGGAAAAAAAGTGGACACAATAGCTTTCATGGCATAGACATAATCTCACTGAAGGAGTAAATCGAAATCCAAGGGGTCCTGGACTACCATAGCATCAATAAAGATTATTTAACCTCCCAAATTTACGGGAAATTGAGGAGGGATCCCTAAAGGGTGACTGGTTCTTCTGTTAAAAGTGAACAGAGTCTGGGTAACCGGTACAAGCTGAGGATAACCCAAAGCTTGCCAAGAAATAGAGGACAAAATACTAACAGATGAACCTTCATCTATTAACGTCTGAGGAGCGTCCTGACCACAAACATTTACTATAATCTTGAAAGGTATGTGAGAGGGAAGACAAGGTCTAATTAGCACACCCCAATAAAAAAGGATGGCCTCATTACTTGGAGGGGTTTTCGCAGGAAAAGGAGTAATGCCCCCCGGCACAATAGATCATGTATCAATGAGAAAAACGTGGGCAGTATCGGGTTTACTCTCTAGAGGGAGAGTAGGATCGACCGATGGTGGAACTGGATCGATCACTTTGGCACTCTTCATATGAGGAGTGGGATTGATCGATGATGTAACCAGAGAAACCACTTTGGCACTCGTTATAGGAGGAGTGGGATTGACCGATGATGTAATTGGAGAAACCACTTTGGCACTCGTCAAAGGAAGAGTTGGATTGACCAATGATGTAATCATAGAAACCAGTTTGGCACTCGTCAGAGGAGGAGTGGTATTGACCGATGAAGTCACCAGAGAAACCACTTTGACACTTCTCAAAGGAGGAGTGGGATCGACCGATGAAGTAACCGGAGCAACCACTTTGACACTCGTCAGAGGAGGAGTGGGATTGACCGATGAAGTCATTGGAGTAACCACTTTGGCACTTGTCAGAGGAAGAGTGGGATTGACCGATGAAGTCACCAGAGAAACCACTTTGGCACTCTTTGGATGAAGTGTGGGACTGGCCGATGAAGGAACTGGATCAGTCACTTTAGCACTCATCAGAGGAGGAGTGGGATCGACCGATGGTGGAGTCAGGTCAACCACTTTGACAGGATGAATGGTGGGACTGACCAATGACAGGACTGGATTAGTCACTTGGGTTTCACTTTCTAGATGAAAAGTGGGGCTGATCGATGACGGAACTGGATCAACTACTTTGATGAGTGGTTCAACCGAGGATGAAACTAGATTGACCACCTGATCAAACAAATTGACCAGGGATGGAACTAGATTGACCAGTCCATCAACTAATGATGGGTTGGGAGAAATCTTACGATACCTTTTGGAAGTTGAAGTTTTTCCAAAAGAGAAGAAGCCTCATCCATACGAGGACAAAGGTGAGAATAATGATCACCTTTGCATAACATGCAAGGGAATTTGACAATTGTCATATTCTTACCAACCTTAACGTCACTAGTTGATGGAGTATCACCAACATGACCAGTAGGGGCCGATGATGTGGATGACCATACTTCTAAGACCTTGGGAATACCAGGGCAATCCCTCAGAAAATGGGCACCCTGACAAATACTGCAAGGGAATTTGGGTTTCAGATTATTCGTTTTAATCTTATCTACATTATCAACACTCCCAGTACTATTAACAGTAGTTGGTTTCTTAGATCCAATGTTTGATGTAGTTGGAGGCTTGGTCCCTTTCTGGTTCTTCTTCTTCTTCTTCTTATCAATCTGGCTACTCGCTTGATACATTTCACTTGGCGAAGAAGGAGAAATGGAAGGAGACCTAATGGGTGAAGAAGGAGAAAGGTCGACATGAGGTTGATGTGTGGGTGGTGTTCTTACATCTGAAGCACCTGCATTTGAGATCACCGGAGTGGAAAACAACCATACCGGTAACCCAATTGTGAGACCTGGAAGGCTCAAAGTAGCGATGTAAGGAGGACCAACATTTCCGTAAGAAGAAAAAAAAAAGGGTTCTCCTGGAGCAGGAGTTTCTCCATTGGTAGTTTCGAGAATTGACACCATTAAAATAAATATCCAACCTATATTCTGCTAGGGAGAACAAACAACACACACTAAAAATCTAGTAAGAAAGAAAGCATACAAAACCTTCTCACAATGAGCACACTTGTGGGTGATGAAATCCAATGTTGCGGGAACAAAGTAAGAAGGGGCTGAGATAGAGCAGGTGGAAAAGTTACTTTGATGACCTGCTTAATAGACTTACACCCTGGTGCAATCTCTCACACATAATCGTGGGTATACCCTCCAAGGAGCCCGAGTGAGTCTAGCCAATGTCGATTCCAGGTATCGTGAAGACTTTCCCCTCCACAATCACCTTGTGTAAAGACCCTAAAGAGATAGGCCACTAAGGTTACCAACTACAACAATGATCCCTGAGGAAACAGTTGACAGTCTGATCCATGTGCAAGTGCAGGGTATCTAGCCCGAAATCAACTTGAAAGGATTCCACTCATCATTGTGGGTATACCTTCAAGAGAACCCCATAATATGCACAATATATACACCAAGACCAACAAAGCAGGGTGACTAACTCTACCAGTCTTAATAAGACCTCATGATTGACCCTTGTGTGAGAAGGGCTTCCCAGGACAAAATGAAGGAATTTGATTTCACTGCTCCCTAACACAAGATCCTATGTTTATTTGCAGCTT
Organism: Picea engelmannii; assembly: GCA_009831015.1. NCBI lineage: Eukaryota > Viridiplantae > Streptophyta > Pinopsida > Pinales > Pinaceae > Picea > Picea engelmannii. The sequence goes on from ML783847.1 coordinate 437,484, forward strand.
TGGAAAGTCATCTTTCACACCTATTCCAAATCCATACAACTAATCTATTGTAGGTTTGCTACCAGAAAATGTAAAAATTTCTAATCAATTTTAGTTTAACGCTTGATTTTTAAGACTGTTGTTACTCAAAAGGAAAGTGGCGTGGACAATATGGTTTTTTGACTGACTCGAAATGTATTAAAAGATATGAAGATGAAATATTTTCATTTAGATGAAATCTATGCTACGAGAAGGATAAAACATTCATCATTCTATATGCACAATGTCCCAAAATGTCAAAAAAATGCAATTCCGCTACTTCAAATGCAAGCTAGTTTCACGACCCAAAAGCAAGAATACATTCAAAACAATGAGAGCTGAAAGAAAAAAAGTAGAATATTTTTCTAACAAGAACTCAGACAAGGATCCTAAAACCAACAAGCATCCAATGAGTGCAATTAAATGTAGAGAAGAATCTAAGAAACAATAGGGAGAAAGAGAAAACACTCAAAACCATCTCGACAAAAACGCAGCTAGACAGAGCAATTTTCACATTTCTGAGAAGGGTTTCAAAATCCAATAAAATCAAGAGGGAGTGATAAGCATAAAAAAACAATCCAAATAACTTCATAAACCATCCACAAAGACTGAGTAAAGACTTCCACAAAACAGGATGAAAAAATCTAAGCAGAAAAGGGCAAAAAACCTCCAAAACAAAGACTAGCGCTCCCTGTCTCAAGGGTACAGAGCCCTTAAATGCTCCCTAAATAACTATATGGGAGTGATGATGATAGAAAAATGATCTTATATGGCCTACAGAGGGGCGTTGGTCCTCCCAGAAGCTCAGAAAAAGAGCCAAACAATTGCAAACAATTCACCCAAAATGCATAAAAAATGGTGAAAATGCTAGTGAAGGTAGGAGAAGGCTAATGGATCATAAACACACAGAAAACGTTATCTGAAAGGTGGTAAAAGGGTAGGGAAAACCCAATGAAAAACAATAGGATCCCTTCCCAAGTGGAGTCACCAATTTCTGTTATAGGTGAATCCTCCTACGGACAAGTAGATTCCCTCTTGGTCTCTAGACTCCTAAGGCCAAGACAGAAAAGTTCTTAACATGGACATTGACATCCTTTTAGATGTAATCAAGCTAATATACAAAGGAGAAGAAGAAATATATGTACCTTATTAATGACATTTGTCCTTGCAAAGTCCAGGCTGAGCTTCGATCTTGAGCTCCGTGATAGGTCCTATAGAACAAACAAATATACAATGGACTTCCTACTCTATTGAGATTAGCTCAAATATAGATCCATCTACTATAGACAAACTCATGTGGAACAAGCATAAGTTTGAAAGAAACAATCCAAGCATTGATGTATTGATAAGAACAAGTAAAAGTAATTACAATCCTTTAGATGAAGGTGCAACAACTTCTCCCAGTTCTCCTTGTTCAACCCCTTTTCTCAAGTATTCTACACTGATTTCTTTGATGACATACCACTTATAGGATAATAAGTTTGTTATCAATCTCTAGTCTCCACTGTTCTGTATGTTTCCTATGAGATCATAGGTTTCATACCTCCAATATTTTTCATGTACCTTTCACCATGAGAAGGCCTTCTTATATAACCTTGGAGAGGCCCAACCACTTGAGAGATCTTTGGGATAAGTTGACAATTCTTCACCTTCAGTTGAGGATCTTCCCTAAGATCATGCCTTGACCCAAGATTCGAACCCAACTACCTTCATATATTGAGGGGATTGTCCCCTAATTTCCTCCAACAAACCAAAAATTTGCTCAGAAAGGGTAGCGCTCCCCCAAAGGGGTGTAAAAAGTGCTCAAACACTCCTCCAAAGAGGCCCAGGGAGCACTAGCACTCCCTGACAATGGTTAGGGAATTTCTCCTCTCCAAAATCCATTTTTGAGTGGTTCTTTCAGTGACAAAAGGTTTGTACTCCTTGTCAAGTGATTTCTCTTCTTCAAAACTTGTCTTTGAGGTGTCTTAAGTGTCCTTATGATTTCATTAGAGGCACGACATAGGCAATATGGCAGTGTTATGTTTGTGACACTTGCAACACTTGTGGTCAAGATGCGACACTTGCAGACAAGATGCGACACTTACAACACTTGTAATGACGACACTTGCGACACTATTGAAGTGAGTAATTTTGATGTGTAACATGAGTCAGTACTAGTAAGGATAAGCTCATGAACATAAATGACAAGGATTATGAGATGGATTCATACTTTCTTGGTAAAGACATCAGGATCATAATGGCATCTAGAGAATCTAGTGTCAATAAGAAAGCTCTCCATTTTGGCATACCAAGATCGAGGAGCTTTCTTAAGAACATAAAGATATTTATTAAGGAGACAAACAAGTCTAGAGTCATTCTGGACATATCCAAGAGGTTGTTCCATGTAGATTTATTCTTGCAAATCTCCATGCAAGAAGCCGGATTTAACATCCGTCTGATGGAACTCCGATTTATGTGAGGCAACAAGGGCAATAAAAAGGCAGATGGAATTCATTTTGGCTACAGGGGAAAATGTTTCATTATAGTCAATTCCTTTAACTTGGGAAAATCCTTTGGCAACTAACTGAGACTTCTGTCTTTCAACACTTCCATCTGATGCATACTTAGTTCTCTAGACCCATTTAAATATGACAAGTTTTGTTCCTTTTGGAAGAGGTACAATATCCCAAGTATCGTTTGCCATTGAAGAACACTACTCTTCATTCATTGTTGTATCCCAATCTGAATTACCTGAAGCTTCTGTAAATGTCTCTGGATCATGAGTCTCTTAAACATGATCCAAAAGAGAAGAGGCTCGTTGGAACTATGAACGTGTTCGATGATGATGTGAAGGATCATCGACTGCTTCTTGTGTTGAGCAAACCCATCTAGGAAGCAGTGGAACTAGTGCTGATTCAGGTTCAAAGGACTCATATGGAGGAAGGTGAGCAGGTGGAGGTGGATTTTCATCCCCACTGTCATCATCTCAATAAGAAACTAGAATAGGAACATAATAAGGCACAAATGTCAAATATGGCTCGTAGGCCGAAGAAGGCACAATCGTCGAATTAGGCTTGCAGGCCAGAGAAGGCACAAATTGCGAATTAGACTTGAAAGCCAAGAGATTTTCATTAGATTTAACATCTCTTCTAATAATAATTTCATTAGAATGTGGTTGAAGAAGTCTATAACCTTTGACATCTTTAGAATAACCAACAAATATACACTTCTCACTTTTAGTCTGCAATTCTTTCCTTTTCTCATTAGGAATGTGAACCCATGTTATACTACCAAATACACGGAAGTGACTTACATCTGGTTTAATTTTAGTCCAATCTTCTTCTAGTGTTATATTTTTAAGGGCCTTTGTGGGAGTGTGATTTACTATGTAATTTTCACAGTTGATTTCTTCTGCCCAATACTTTAGACTTAATCCCTTAGCTTGGATCATACAATTAGCCATTTCTTTTTATGTGTGGTTCTTTCTCTCGGCAACACCATTTTGTTGTGGTGTTTATGGAACTGTGTGTTGCATTTGGATGCCCTTTGTAGTGCAGTAACTTGTAAAATTATTGTTCACATATTATCCTCCATTATATGTTCTTAACCTTTGAATTTGATGTCCATAATGCTTTTCTACAAGGGCCTTGTAGGACAAAAACTTGTCTAAAAATTTGCCCTTAAGTTTTAATAAGTAAACCCAGGTACGTCTGGAAAAGTCATCAATGAAATTTAAGAAGTACTTGCACCCAGAAAAGGAAGGAGAAGAAAGTGGACCACACAAATCACTGTGAACAAGTTGTAAAGGGCCCAAGGCTTTCCAAGAGGCACGTTTGTCAAAAATGTCTCGATGATGTTTTCTGAGAACACAACCAGCACAAACACCATCTTTTCATGAAATAAGAGGAATAACAATCACCATATGTTGATTACATAGTTGTTTCAATGAGCGATAGTTTAGATGACCAAACCACTCATGCCAAATTTTGCTCAAGTCATCGCTATGAGAAACAAAAACTGATGGAAAAGATGATGACCCAAAGTTGTCAAGATTGTATAGCCTAGTAATATCATTAGCAATTCCAGTTGCAAGAACATGCTTAGGATATTTTAGATCCTTGATTACAACTTGGTGAGGTGAAAACTCTACAGTTTTACCTTCACCTGAATGAGTGATTTGATATACTGATAGAAGGTTACAAGAAATACTTGGAACACATAATACATCATGGAAATGACTAGTATCTACTTGAACTATTCCATATCCTACAACACTAAGAGATCTATCATCGCCAACAAATATTTTCTTGGTGTTACATTCATTTAGAGAAGAAAATATGGTTTTATCCTTAGCCATGTGATAATTTTCTCCAGAATCAGTAAGCCACTCATCATAAGTAGAAGTAGAAGTTGTATTGAAGGAGAATCCAAAAGTAGAAAGTGCATGTCCATGAGAAGAAGAAGAAGTAGTAGAATCAATACTGATGTTGTGCTTCTTCATCGCTGCTTCTAAATCTGCCATCTTCTTGAAACATTTGGACTCATTATGACCATATTTATCACAAAAGTTGCAATGTTTGTCAGTCTTCTTATTTTTATATTTTTCTCCTTTGTCACCATTAGGAGTTGAATCTCTCTGAGTGGGTTTGGGAACCTTATGTTGCTTGTTTTTGTAGTGAGAATGTTGCTTCTTGGGATACTTGGGTTTATCTTTCGCTGGGAAACTAAGACTTTGTTGGAGGTACCTATAGTGCTAATCACTCCAAGTTATACAATCTTATCTTCCTCTCTAATCAAAGCAACAAAAAAGGACTCAAGAGTGGGTTTTTGATAAGATTTCACTAGAGAATCTCTCATGGCATAAAAGGTAGATAGAAACACAGAATATGCATTACCTAGCTTAGAAATAATAATATAGATGCAATGCTCTTCCTCCATTTTTATCTCACATTCTTCACATATAATTCTGATTGTTTTAAACTTAGATAGATAGTCTCCAAGGAAAAAAAATTAATTTGGACTTAAGGTCAGTACTTGATTTTCTAACTGTTGTGCTCAAATAATATTGAGTTTACCAAACACAGATTCAATCTTTTCCCAAGCTTCAGCGACGTCATTAATTTCTTTAAGGTGGAACCTTAAATCATGAGAGATGGACATTCTGAATAGTATAATTCCTCTCGGATTCAATCATATTGTTAGATTAAAGTGAATCTATCCGTGGAAATTTTTCCTCTGTATCTGCCATTTTTGCATTCTCTGTTGTTCTGCAACAATACTCGATAGTTATTTTGGTTTTCCATCCTTTCTGAGATCAATTTGATCGCCATTTTGTTTTGTCGTCGTATGTAACACAAATTATGTTCTTATTTCCACCAGAAAGATATTCACATATTATGTTCTTATTTTCATGGAAATATTCAAAGGATTTATATATTTCTAAGTTTTTATTTCTATGTAATCAATATATTGATTAAACTGCATTAAATGGAAACTATGGAAACTACATGGGGAAGTTTTCTTCCTTCCACCACTTGCTATCCTTCATGGGTTCCTTCACTTGCTTTCTATAACCATGTTGACATATAGCTCTTAAACACATAGATTTGCATTACACCTCAATGTATGTGGACCAAATTGTGGATTTTGAAACCCATCTGACCTTATTACTAATCCTTATTAATAACTTCACGTCTATCTACCTTGCTTGCTTTCAAATATTTCTCCTTTCTACATCCACAAGATAGGAATTACTAATCCTTATTAAGAACTTCACGTCTATCTACCTTGCTTGCTTTCAAATATTTCGCCTTTCTACATCCACAAGATAGGAATTGTTCATTGCTCTATTGCTATTTCCATTGCTTCAACATCATTCCCTACTTCAATTTACTCTAGTCAAATGCGACTAAATGACTTTCTTGCATGAGGAATCCATCGATGAAATAATAAGATGTGTCGATAGCTTACTAAAACATGCCAAATGAAACACGAAAACATAATTCACTTGGGTATCTTTTCTTTTTTTCACCATGCCCTTAAAGACAATGTAAATAAAATATTTGGGCATTTTTGTAGGAAAAAGCAATGTTACCAACTCTATCAACTTAAGATGTTGTTGAAGTCCACTTGATTCAACTAAAGCACACTCAAAAAAAAAAAAAAAGGCATAGATTGAGAAATTTGATGTCCACTAATGATCGATGATGAACATCTAAGTTGGGTAGAGGATAACTTGTTCCATAGCTAGTCGGGTCAAGGAAGTCCTTCCTCTGTATTTAGTGAACAAAGTGCTTTACTAGAGTTACACCTTTGCTCTTTCCCCTCCTTCACCTATTGTGCCCCATCATGATATGATGCAACTCATCCACTTGGACAAACAAGCCTTGTTATCATTGTAGATTTTAACCTTGTACAACTAATTACTGTAAACAAATTACTAATAAAAATAGAAAATATACAATGACACACACACACACATTACATAGATATTTTACCCTGGAAAACCAACAACCTGTTTAGGGCCGCACCTCTAATATTTTATTCATATATCTTCTCTGTTTACAATACAATATATATAGGATCCCGTGGCATCCAAAACCCCTAATCCATTGACCCAGATTACTCAACGACCCTAATTCCTTGATTAGAATTAGAAAACTATCGGTGAAAACCATGTGACAAAAAACTGCTAAAAACGAACGCAAAACAAGCCCCTACCCCCACCCCCCATTGCTACCATATCAGTGTACAGTACATGGGACCAATCTTGAAAATAATGAAACACATACCCAACATTCTCCCACTTGCTGTTTTCTTTGCATACACAAGGTTACATGATTACATAGTCAAAAATCTAGGGCAACAATGCCCATTGTTTCTCTAGACGAGGACAACTTCTCAATGCTCACAGAATTTGTCAATGAATCTACAATATTATTCAAAGTGTCCACCTTCATCAAAAACACCTTATTGTCTTCAACCATGTCTCTCACAAAGTGATACTGAACATCAATATGTTTTGTCTTTGAATGATAAGTCAGGTTATTCATGAGGAAGATTACACTCTAACTATCACAATCTATCCTTACATCTTGTTGTACCAAACCAATACCTAAACAAAATCTCTATAAACATATTTCTTCCTTGCTTGCATGGGTGGCTTCCATATATTCAACTTTTGTAGTTGAGAGTGCCACTATAGCCTGTCTTTTTCTCATCCAACTGATTGCTCCTTCAAACATGTTAAACACATAGTCACTTGTAGAGATTATATGATCCATATATCTATCCCATTTTGCATAAAAAGACCCACGCATATCCAACACTCTTTCCAATCCTAGTCTTCCTTGGTAGCAAAATCCATAGCTAGTAGTGCAACACAAATACATGAAAAACCTTCTTTACTATTGTCAAATGCTCCTTCCTTGGTTTTGACATATACCTTCTAAAAATCCCACTGCATGTGCATTGTCCGGTCTAGTATAGACCATTGCATACATCAAACTACCAACCACACTAGCATATGTAACACAAGACATGTCTTCTTCCTCTTCTTGTGTCTTTAGAAACTAATCTGTAGATAACTTTACACCTACAGGGATAGGAACCTTGAATAGTTTACATTGTTGCATATTAAAACTTGGCAATATTGTCTCAACATGTTTCCTCTGATTTAACCAGAGTTTCTTGTTTTCCCGGTCATTTTTAATTTCCATTCCCAAAATGAAATTTATAGCACCAAGATCCTTCATGTCAAATTTAGAGGACAACCGAGTTCTCACATCCTAGATGATCTCATTGTCATTTCCTATCAGCAACATATCATCCACATACAAGACAAAATAAATAAGATGATCACCAACTAATTTAAAATACACACAGTGATCAACTTTTCTTCTTGCGAATCCAAGTCCCAACATATAAGTATCAAATTTTTGGTACCACATCCTTGCCAATTTTTTTAACTGTTATAGGGAATTTTTCGGCCTACATACCATCTCTTCCCTTGCCTTCACAACAAATCCTTCTGGCTTCTTCATGTATATTTTGTTCTTCCAGATCCCCATACGGAAATGATGTCTTTACATCCATCTACTCTACTTCAAAATAAAACGCAGTGGAAAAAAATAAAATAAATCTAATAGAAGTTAACTTGGAAACATGAGAAAAAATTTCACCAAAGTCAATTACCTATAACTTGGAATAACCTTTTGTTACTAAATGATCTTTGTATTTTTCCACTTTTCCTTTTGCATTCAACTTCTTATTAAACACCCATTTGCTGCCAATGAGATTTCTTCCAGTTGAAAACTCCACTAAATCCAAAGCCTCGTTCTTGTCCAATGCAACCATTTCTTCCACCACAACCCTTTTCTAATTTTTTTCATCATCTGAATCCATTGCTTGCCTAACAATTCTAGGATCATCATCAATAATAGACAAAACAAAATTTGAATGGAAATCAAGTGGAGTATACCTATTTGGTTTCCTTCTTTCCCAATCCGATCTCCTAAATAATGGAGTATGATGATCTTATTCTTTTGATTTGTTTTATTCTGTAGAGTCTAATTCATTATCCTTCAACTCAACCTCTATTTTCTCTAGTTCTTCCTTCCTTGGTAGGACTTCTTGTTTGATAAAATATTTTATTTATATAAATACAACATTGGTTATGCACTACCTTCTTAGTTTCTAGGTTCCAAATATTATAACCTTTCATACCATATTTATAACCAATAAAGATACACTTTTTATCCTTTTTATCTAGCTTACTCATGTTTTCATTTGGAATGTGGAAATAGGCCCAGTCCTTGATGCCACAGCATAGTCTTTTCTCCAGAGGTTGTAGGGATTTTTTCTTCTTCAACTGCAATCTCAAGAACAATGGAGCTATTTCACCCATCACTAGTAATGCTTCCCTACAACTTATATAGAGTTCCAATCCAAACTCCCTTCAAAAATACCATTTCTCCTCAAACTATCCTGCAAGTTTCTTTCTCAAACACTATTTTCACCTCTGCATTGTCCAATTTCCTTACCAAAATAAAATTTCCCCTAGGATGTGCATAAAATGAGGGAGTTTTCTTCTCCTTACATCCATGATCTTGAACTTAACTTTTCCTCGTCTTATGATTTTGGCTGTCGAGTCATCACCTCCATCATACCTTACATATTGACAAAACCACTCCCTGTGAGGAGTCATATGAAAGGATGCACCTAAGTAGACCAATGATGCCTCATGATTAGCATGTTTTATTGAAGAAGCCAATTACACATCCCCTCCTCATTCCGTAGAGGTTTTTTCTTCTATAGAAAGAGCATCTACAAATCCCTTCCCTCTCTCAACACTTTTTGATCTACATTGCTTCCCGTAGTGCCCTTCTTTTCCACATTTCCAGCATACCATTACAAATTATTTGGGAGATTTATATCTTCCCTTATATTTAGATCTCACACTTGAGGACTTATATATATTTATTTCCTGGGAGCATCCTCTTGCAAATAAGGCATTTGTGTTATGGATTTCCATATTTTTCCACCTCATCTCCTCAGACAACAAGTATGAGACCACATCATTGAAACTTAAAGTAGTTGTATTACTGCATATGGCCACAAACAAAATATCCCATGAGTCTGGTAAGTATCACAATAAATTGATACACTTATATTCATGAGAAATATTAATATCAATAGATATTAGTTGACTTACCACTATATTTAAGGCATTCAGATGCTATGTCACAGAGTCTCCATCTTTCATCCTCATGTTGTAAAACTTCTTCTGTAGGAACAATTTGTTTTCCAGGGACTTAGAATGATACAAAGCCCCTAACTTATTCCATAAAGTCCAGTTTGTATCTTCCCCCGACACATTCAATAATACTGAATCTGAGAGACACAACCGGATTATTCTCTTCGCCTTCTGATCCAACTTTTCCTAGTATTTTCTTCAAGTTCTTGTAGGTGCAGTACTTAGATCCACAATGATCCACTGATCTTTATCCAATAATAGATATTCCATCTTGAGCTTCCACAACTCAAAACATTTCCCATTAAATTTCTCGATCTCTGTTTTCAAACTCTTCACCATTTCTTTTCACTTGAAGAATCGATACCACAAATCTCCCACTACAACAAGGTTTATCATAGACCCAAGAAAAACCCCTAACCCTAAAGGCGTCCCCCTAAAGACATGAATTTCTCTAAAACCAAATATAGATTTTAACCTTGTACAATTAATTATTTCAAACATATTCTTAATAAAAATATAAAAGATACAATAGCACACACACACACATTACACAGATATTTCACCTTGGAAACCCAAATTGGAAAAACCAACAACCTATTTAGAGCCGCACCTGTAATATTTTATTCATCTATCTTTGTCGTTTATAATACAATATATGTATGATCCTACGATATCCAAAACCCTAATCCATTCACTCAGATTAGTCAACAACCATAATTCCTTAACCAAAATAAGAAAACCATCGGTGAAAACCATGTGTTGAAAAATCACTAAAAAACGATGAAAAATAACGTCAAAAAATGATTCCCCCCCCCCACCACCCCTTTGTTTCCATATCAATGTACAATAAATAGGACCAATCTTGCAAAGAATATAACACTTACCAAAAAAATGTTATCCATCATCACTATTCGACAACACATGTATTCCAACAGAGGACGAACAACTTTAGTAACAACTCACACAACCAGATCAAAGATCAACACATCGACTTTTTGAAGTGGTAAAACCCCTACGGGGAAACATCCACAGCCCTAACCAACACGGAAACTTGGAGCAGTTTATTAATGCAAAATAAAAATATTACAGAGATATTTTACAAGAGCGTTTCTCACAATCGATCATCGGAAAATGACCCTCTATGCTCTTTAAATAGAGATCATGGACCAATCTAGTGTTAAGCTACAAAGAAATAGTTGTTAATATCGAGGAGAATATGAACTGTCAGATAACTCTATGTCGGGAACATATCATGATCGTTGTATTTCCTAACTACAAAAGAATACTAATGAATACTAAATAAACACACTAAGAAACACACTTTTACCTAATGACACATTAGACCAAGTAGATCTTAACTAACTCCTAAGTGTATAAATATCCTAACATCCCCCCTTAAGAACAATTTGGGAGGATTTAAGTATATACAATAGTGACACAATAGGAGAAGGAAGGAGGCATTAGAGCCTATCCCCCCTTAATGATAACTTCCTGAACCCCTAACATAGATCGAAGTTTGGAAAACTTTGCTTCTGTAAGAGACTTTGTGAAAATGTCTTCAACTTGATCTTCTATTGGGAAAAAGAGCACTTCAATAACTTGATCATGAATGATATTTCTAATGAAGTGCATGTGTAGCTCGATGTGTTTGTTGCGTTGATGTTGAACTAGGTCTTTGGCAAACTTGATGGAACTCTGATTGTCGCACCAAAGGCTGGTCAGATGCTGCTACTGGAATCCAAACTATGAAAAAATTTGTCGAAGCCACAAGGCTTCCTGACTTGCATTTACCGTTGCTTGGTACTCTGCTTCTGCTGAAGAAAGTGAAATATCCCATTGTTTCTTACAATCCCAAGTGATAGGTCCTGAACCAAGGGTAAAAACATAACCTACATTAGAATTTTGATCATCAGGGTCGTCGACCCAATATGAATCAGTGAAACCAACCAATAAGGGAGTCCCCCTGAACTGTAATGTATCCTGAACTGAACTATACCATGGAAATAGAAACATATCCTTTTAGCTTATTTCCAATGTCTTTCATGGGGTGTTTTCATATACCAGGAAGCAATACCAACAATAAAGGAAAGATTAGGACGAGTATGACTCAAGTATAAGAGGCTACCAACTGACTGATGGTACATGGTGGAATCAAATTTTGGAGAAGTACAGGTGGTAGTAAGATTGACTCTAGATTGGAATGGAGAAAGGGCTGGTTTACAATCATCCATGTGAAAGCGACAAAGAAGGTCAAAAGAATACCTAGACTGGGAAAGAAAAATTCCTTCATTGGTTTGCAAAACTTCGAGGCCAAGGAAATAGTGCAAAAATCCTAAGTCTATCATTTCAAATTTCTTCTTAAGGCTATTTTTCACATGGTTTAAAAGTTTTGAGTGTTACAGGTGAATCCTCCTGTGGACAAGCGGATTCCCTCTTAGTCTCTAGACTCCTAAGGCCAAGACAGAAAAGTGCTTAACATGGACACTGACATCCTTTTAGATCTAATCAAGCTAATATACGATGGAGAAGAATAAATATATGTACCTTATTAACGATGTTTGTCCTTGCAAAGTCCAGGCTGAGCTTCGATCTTGAGCTCCCTGAAAGGTCTTGTAGAAAAAACAAAGATACAATGGACTTCCTACTCTATTGAGATTAGCTCAAATATATATCCATCTACTACAAACAAAATCATGTGGAACAAGAATAAGTTTGAAAGAAACATGCCAAACATTGATGTATTGATAAGAATAAGTAAAAGTACTTACAATCCTTTGGATGAAGGTGCAACATCTTCTCCCAGTTCTCCTTGTCCAACCCCTTTTCTCAAGTATTCTACACTGATTTCTTTTATGACATACCACTTATAGGAACATAAGTTTGGTATCAATCTCTAGTCTCCATTGTTCTGTATGTTGCCTATGAGACCATAGGTTTCATGCCTCCAATATTTTTCATGTACCTTTCACCATGAGAAGGCCTCCTTATATAACCTTGGAGAGGACCAATCACTTGAGAGATCTTTGGGATAAGTTCAAGATTATTCTCCTTCAGTTGAGGATTTTCCCTAAGATCATGCCTTGACCCAAGATTTGAACCCAACTACCTTCAAATATTAAGGGGATTGTCTCTTGATTTCCTCCAACAAACCAAAAGTTCGCTCAGAAAGGGTAGCGCTCCCCCAAAGGGGTGTACAAATCTCTCAAACACTCCCCCAAAGAGGCCCATGGAGCGCTAGTACTCCCTGACAGTGGGTAGGGGAGCGCTCCTCTCAAAAATCCATTTTTGAGTGGGTCTTTTAGTGGCAAAAGTTTTGTACTCCCTTTCAAGTGATTTCTCTTCTTCAAAACTAGTCTTTGAGGTGTCTTAAGTGTCGTTATGATGTCGTTAGAGACATGACATAAGAAATATGGAAATATGATGTTTGTGACACTTGCAACACTTGTGGTCAAGACGCGACACTTGCGGACAAGATGCGACACTTACAACACTTGTAATGACGACACTTGCGACACTATTGAAGTGAGTAATTTTGATGTGTAACAGATTCCCCCCCAAAGTATGAAGTTAGAAGACGATGATGAATGAAGTACTTTGTATAATTTTTCTAGAAATGGTATGGACGCAGAGAGGCTGGAAAAATATGCACACAACCATCAAACAAATATTATGACATGTTTCAAACCCAAGGCAGGCATACCTATGCTTGAGTGATAAAGACATTTTAGGTGTGGCCACCATAAAATACACTGTGGATCCATAATTATATTGATAAAAGGTATAGCCACTGAATATACAATGTGGATCTATACTCCTATGACCTGAACTGATTGTATCCATGAAGAATACGCAGTGGATCTATGAGATGACAAGACATAGCCATGAAGAATACGCAGTGGATCTATGTAACATTATATGTGTCATAGTTCAAAAGAAATCCTTTGCAACCTGGGAAAAGTATACATAAGAGTGAAAAATCAACCCAGGGTCTTCTTACCGATCCTGATGTAATACGAATCTAACCATGTGAATAGATTTCTTGATGTCGAACATGGTAGAAACCACTTGATTACTGGTCAATGATGTAAATCATTAACAAGCGCGAGAGAAATCATCATTGATGTCAATGATTCCCAAAGTACTCTAGTACATTCCAATGAATGTGAATGGATGAGATGAAGTCGAACATCTGTGGAATCATCTGATTAGGGGTCAATGATGTAAAATCACTGTCGAACGTGAGGAGGCCTAAAATTGAGGCATGCAGGTCCCAAAGTACTAATTGGTTTCTAAGTCTACTTCCTTGATAATGTGTTGAAGTCGACAGTAATAGACTCGACGAAGGAGGGACTCGATGTATCCCCCATCATCGACATCCTTTTCCAGCCCCTTTTCTCAAGTAATGTACACTGATTTCTTTGATGACATACCACTTATAGGATCATAAGTTTGGTATCAATCTCTAGTCTGCACTTTTTTGTATGTTGCCTATGAGATCATAGGTTTCATACCTCCAATATTTTTCATGTACCTTTCACCATGAGAAGGCCTCCTTATATAAACTTGGAGAGGCCCAACTACTTGAGAGATATTTGCGATAAGTTGAGGATTCTTCTCCTTCATTTGAGGATCTTCCCTAAGATCATGCCTTGACCCAATATTCAAACCCAACTGCCTTCAGATATTGAGGGGATTGTCCCCTGATTTCCTCCAACAAACCAAAAATTCGCTCATAAAGGGTAGCACTCGCCCAAAGGGGTGTACAGAGCGCTCAAACACTCCTCCAACGAGGCCCAAGGAGTGCTATCACTCCCTGATAGTGGGTAGGGGAGCAATCCTCTCCAATATCCATTTTTGAGTGGTTCTTTCAGTGGAAAAAGGTTTGTACTCCCTGTCAAGTGATTTCTCTTCTTCAAAACTAGTCTTTGAGGTGTCTTAAGTGTCCTTATGATGTCATTAGAGGCATGGCATAGGAAAGATGGAAGTATGATGTTTGTGACACTTGAAACACTTTTTTTCAAGATGCGACAGTTGTAGACAAGATGCGACACTTACAACACTTGTAATGACGATACTTGCGACACTATTGAAGTGAGTAATTTTGATGTGTAACAGATTGCCCCCCAAAGTATGAAGTTATAAGATGATGATGACTGAAGTACTTTGTAGAATTTTTTGAGAAAAGGTATGGATGCAGAGAGGCCGGAAAAAGATACACACAACCATCAAACAAATATTATGACATGTTTCAAACCCAAGGCAGTCATACCTATGCTTGAGTGATAAAGAATTTTTAGGTATGGCCGCCATAAAATACACTATGGATCCATAATTATATTGATAAAAGGTATAGCCACTGAAGATACAATGTGGATCTATACTCCTATGACTTGAACTAATCGTAGCCACAAAGAATACAGATTGGATCTATGAGATGACAAGACATAGCCATGACCAATGCAAAGTGGATCTATGTAATAGTATATGTGTCATAGTTCAAAATAAATCCTTCGCAACCTAGGAAAAGTATACATAAGAGTGAAAACTCAACCCAGGGTCTTCTTACCAATCCCGATGTAGTACGAATCTAACCATGTGAATAGATGTCCTGATGTCGAACATGGTAGAAACCACTTGATTACCGGTAAATGATGTAAATCGTTAACAAGCGTGAGAGAAATCATCATTGATGTCAATGATTCCCAAGGTACTCTAGTACATTCCAACGAATGTGAATGGATGAGCTGAATTCGAGCATACATGCAATAATCTGATCAGGGGTCAATGATGTAAACCCACTGTCGAACGTGAGGAGGCCTGCCATTGAGGCATGCAGGTCCCAAAGTACTAATTGGTCTCTAAGTCTAGTTCCTGGATAATGTGTTGAAGTCCACAAGAATAGACTCGTCAAAGGAGGGCCTTGATGTATCCCCCATCAAAGGCACAAAACTGACATAGATATGTAATTGGTAGATCAAATGAACATGGACTGACATGGGTATTGAATCAAGATATTTGTGATGGTTGAATCTCGAGGCAGATACTTTCCTTGAACACTGAGGCACAACAACAGAAACGTGACATGGACCAAAACTTGATGATGTAGTGGATGTTGTGACTTTCGTCAGGTGAACCAAAGGAGTAAAAGAAACTCAGAGGATTGGCTCAGTGCAGAGGTTCAGCAGATTAAAATGTGTACAAATACAAAGTGTCGTGTTCAAGGGCGACTGTAAGAGTTACTGGTAGTGTTCCCAAAAATTGTTTGGCTTGCTTCTTGAAATTTCCCCCCCATCTAGATAGACGAGTACCTCTTTTTAATTTAACGAGCTCGAGGAGGGTAACACATGCTCGATATGATTCACCTTCGTTAAGTCCCTCTTCATTTATTTAACAAACTGGAAGAAGTAAGGGTTCGGTCCCATCTGAGCCCTTCAATGTATGATCATTTAACGAGTCCAGAGAAGGTAAACTCGGTGGTTTTTCATATTTAGAGAGTTTGAAAACAACTTAAAGATGACTCCAATGTTGTCCTTTTTCGTAATGTTAGTCTCGCGAGGCCAAAAAAGAGATAAACTACCACTTAAAAGACACCCTTTCAAACCTTTTAATGAGTGGGAAAGGAAGCAATATCACTCGACAATCTTTTCATGTTTAGAGAGTCTGAAAAGAGCTCAAAGACGACTCCAAGGGGTTCCTTTTTCGTATATCCATGCGAGTCCGAAAAAGTGATAAAAGTCTACTCGGTTACATTATCATGTTTTTTCAAGCATGAGAAAGAACAAAGACTAATCTCGGTATGCCCCCATCTTGAAAGCTAGTGGCTTAACTCCAGAATGATCATCAAAGGCTGGAGACATGCCCTTCAAGCTTCAATTCATTCACCAAATTTAAGGTTGTCACCAATTTCTCTACTATATGGAGAAAAAGGATAAGAGTGGATGAAAAGAAGGTTCAAGAGAGGTGACTGTTTCATTTTTTAACGAGCTCGACACAGAAAAATAACTATGCTTAGGGCTTTAGGTTCAATCCCCAGATTTATGTTTCATTTTTTAATGAGATTGCTACAGAGAGGAAGACTATGCTCAAAGATTTTGTTTCATTTTTTAATGAGCTTGCTACATACAAGAGAAACTGTGATCCTAACCTCTATTTCATTTTTTAACGAGCTTGCTACAGAGAAGAGAAACTATGCTCGTAACCTCTGTTTCATTTTTAACGAGCTTGCTACAGAGAGGAAAAATATATGCTCATAACGTCTGTTTGATCATGGCTTCCAAGAGGATGATGCTCTGGAAGGATACCATGTCAAGGGACAAAACTCGGTCATGGCTTCCAAGAGATATTCATAGGATGAAAGAAGAATTCTTTGGAAGGAACACATGTTGAGGGTCTCGCAAGGGGTAAGGAGATTAGGCTCCAATAGCCCTACCAAAGAGATCACCATGTTAACTACCAGATCCAATTCATCGAAAGTTGAAGTCATGGGAGACAATGCCACATAACTAACCTGTGGCAGGGGTGATACAGACTGCATATAAGACCCATTTAGGGAGGTCATTGGGTTGATGGTCAAGTCAGGGCCAACAAACGAAAGTTGATCATTAGTCACCATTCTTCCATCATGTGGGAAAGATATCACATGGAAAAAGTGGACACAATAGATTTCATGGCATAGACATAATCTCACCCATGCAGTAAATCGAAATCCAAGGGGTCTTGGACTACCATAACATCAATAACGACGTTTTCCCTCCCAAAGTTATAGGAAACTAAGGAAGGATCCCTAAAGGGTGACTAGTTCTTCTGTTAAAAGCGAACAGAGTCTGGGTAACCAGTACAAGCTGAGGATAACCCAAAGCTTGCCAAGAAATAGAGGACAAGATACCAATAAACGAACCTTCATCTATTAATGTCTGAGGAACGTACCGACCACAAACGTTTACTATAATCTTGAAAGGTATGTGAGAGGGAAGACGAGGTCTAGTTAGCACACCCCAATAAAAAATGATGGCCTCATTACATGGTGGGGTTTTCGCAGGAAAGGGAGGAATGCCCCCCAGCATGATAGATCCTGTATCAACAAGAAAAACATGGGCAATATCGGGTTTACTCTCTAGAGGGAGAGTAGGATCGACCGATGGTGGAACTGGATCGATCACTTTGGCACTCTTCAGATGAGGAGTGGGATTGACCGATGATGTAACTAGAGAAACCACTTTGGCACTTGTCAGAGGAGGAGTTGGATTGACCGATGATGTAATCGAAGAAACCACTTTGGCACTTGTCAGAGGAAGAGTGGGATTGACCGATGTTGTAATTAGAGAAACCACTTTGTCACTCGTCAAAGGAGGAGTGGGATTGATCGATGAAGTCACTGAATAAACTACTTTCACACCTCTCAAAAGAGGAGTGGGATCAACCGTTGAAGTAACCGGAGAAACCACTTTGACACTCATCAGAGGAGGAGTGGGATTGACCGATGAAGTCACCGGAGTAACCACTTTGGCACTCGACAGAGGAAGAGTGGGATTGACGGATGAAGTCACCAGAGAAACCACTTTGGCACTCTTTGGATGAAGGGTGGGACTGACCGAGGAAGGAACTGGATCAGCCACTTTAGCACTCGTCAGAGGAGGAGTGGGATTGACTGATGGCAGAGTCGGTTTGACCACTTTGACACTCTTTGGATGAATGGTGGGACTAACCAGTGATGATACTGGATCATTCACTTGGGTTTCACTTTCCAGATAAAAAGTGGGGTTGATCGATGATGGAACTGGATCAACTACTTTGGTGAGTTGTTCAATAGAGGATGAAACTAGATTGACCACCTGATCAAACAGATTGACCATGGATGGAACCAGATTGACCAGTCCATCAACTAACGATGGGTTGGGAGAAAGATTACGATAACCTTTTGGAAGTTGAATTTTTTCCAAAAGAGAAGAAGCCTCGTCCATACGAGGACAAAGGTGAGAATAATGATCACATTTTCATAACATGCAAGGGAATTTGAAAGTTTTCTTCTTCTTACCAACCATAATGTCACTAGTTGATGGAGTATCACCGACATGACCAGTAGGGGCCGATGATGTGGAGGACCATACTTCTAAGACCTTGGGAATACCAGGGAAATCCCTCAGAAAATGGTCACCTTGACAAAGACTGCAATGGAATTGGGGTTTCAGATTCTTCATTTTAATCTTATCTACCTTATCAACACTCCCAATACTATTAACAGTTGGAGGCTTAGTCCCTTTCTGCTTCTTCTTCTTCTTCTCTTTTCATTTCTTCTTCTTCTTATCAATCTGGCTACTCGCTTGAGAGATTTCACTAGGCGAAGAAGGAGAAATGGAAGGAGACCTGACGAGCGAAGAAGGAGAAAGGTCAACATGAGGTTGATGTATGGGTGGTGTGATTACATCTGAAGCACCTGCATTTGAGATCACCAGAGTGGAAAAAAACCATACCGGTAACCCAATTGTGAGACTTGGAAGGCTCAAAGTAGCGATGTAAGGAGGACGAACATTTCCGTAAGAAGGAAAAACAAAGGGTTCTCCTAGAGCAGGAGTTGCTCCATTGGTAGTTTCGGGAACTGACACCATTAAAATAAATATCCAACTTATATTCTGCTAGGGAGAAAAAACAATACACACTAAAAATCTAGTAAGCAAGCAAGCAAACAAAACCTTCTCACAATGAGCACACTAGTTGGTGATGAAATCCAACATCGCGGGAACAAAGTAAGAGGGGGCTGAGATAGAGTGGGTGGAAAAGTTACGTTGATGACTTTCTTAACAGACTTACATCCTGGTGCAAGCTCCCACACATAATTGTGGGTATACTCCCCAAGGGGCCCGAGTGAGTCTAGCCAACGCCGATTCCAGGTACCATGAGGACTTGCCCCCCCACAGTTGCCTTGTGTAAAGACCCTAAAGAGATAGGCCACTAAGGTACCAACTACAACAATGATGTTCGAGGAAACAATCGACAGTCTGATCCACATGCAAGTGCAGGGTATCTAGCCTGAAATCAACTTGAAAGGCTTCCACTCATCATTGTGGGTATACCTTCAAGAGACCCCCATAATACGTGCAATATCTACACCAAGACCAACAAAGCAGGGTGAGTAACTCTGCTAGCCTTAATGTGACCTCATGATTGACCCTTGTGTGAGAAGGGCTTCCCAGGACAAAATGCAGCAATTGGATTTCACCGCTCCCTAACACAAGATCCTATGGTTTTTTGCATCTTTGGAAAGTTATCTTTCACACCTATTCCAAATCCATACAACTAATATAATGTAGGTTTGCTACCAGAAAATGTAACAATGTCTAATCAATTTCATTTTAGCACTTGATTTTTAAGACTGGTGTTACTCAGATGGAAAGTGGTGAGGACAATATGGTTTTTTGACCGACTCGAAAGGTATGCAAAGAGATTAGTATGAAATATTTTCATTTCTATGAAATATATGCTATGATAAGGATAAAACATTCATCATTCTATATGCACAATGTCCCAAAATGTAAAAAAACATGCAATTCCGCTACTTCAAATGCAAGCTAGTTTCACGACCCAAAAGCAAGAATACATTCAAAACAATGAGAACTAAAATAAAACAAGTAGAAGGTTGTTCTAACAAGAACTCAGTCAAGGATCCTAAAACCAACAAGCATCCAATAAGTACAATTAAATGTAGAGAAGAATCTAAGAAACGATAGGGAGAAAGAGAGAACACTCAAAACCGTCTCGACAAAAACACAGCTAGAAAGAGAAATTTTCACATTTCTAAAAAGGGTTTCAATCTCCAATAAAATAAAGAGGGAGTGATAATCATAAAAAATCAATCTAAAGAACTTCAGAAACCATCCACAAAGACTGGGTAAATACTTCCACAAAAAAGACTGAAAAAATCTGAGCAAAAAAGGGCAAAAACCCTCCAAGAGAGAGACTAGCGCTCCTTGTCTCAAGGGTACATAGCACTGCAATTATCCCTAAAGTACTATATGGGAGTGATGATGATAGACCAACGCTCTGATATGGCCTATAGGGGGGCGTTGGTCCTCCCAAAAGCTCAGAAAAAGAGCCAAAAAATTGCAAACAATTCACCCAAAATGCATAAAAAATGGTGAAAATGCTAGTGAAGGTAGGAGAAGGCTAATGGATCATAAACACACAAAATACATTATCTAAAAGGTGGTAAAAGGGTAGGGAAAAACCAAGGAAAGACAATAGGATCCCTTCCCTGTTGGAGCATATCCCTAACTTACATTAGTTTATACCTAGACTAGACTCCTAGATCTTGGTTAATACATTCATTTACACTTTATTTCACCTAATTTGGCCATATAGAGAAGAAGGGCGCCTCATCCCTATATTTTAGGGAAAACTGCTAATTTTAGATCAAGACTCAACTCCCGGTTCTTGATTTTCTTGATTTATTCATGATTTATTCCAACTCCCCCATGAAAAAACTCATATATTATTAGGGAATGCGTACCTCCTCTCTGAGTGAGAGATTTATTCCTTAATTAATGATTTTTTCCATTACTATTATTAGTAACTACTATTTCGGGTCAGTTAAGTGAGTTGGAACTGCTTCTCTTGTCAGTTAAGTGAGCTTAAGTGAGCTAATGCACATCACTTAACTCTTGTTGACATTAATGAGTGTGTGACATGTATCTTTAGTGGTCTAGGTCGAACTATGTGGTCTCCCTTAGCTTATGACACCTATTTTAGCTATTTCTATCTTTTTTTGACTAGAATTTCTATGTTGGAAATTCTATATATTCACCTCCTCTCTTCTTTTTGAGGACGATTGCTCATGTATATTCATTTTTGATCAACATAATTCTCTGACTTATGGAGAAAAAAATTTCTCTCATCTCTTGAATATCAACAAATTGTTTGTGTTCAATTTAACTAGAATTCTAGATCTATCGGGGTTTCTGCAGGAATTCTACATGGTATCAGAGCTAGATTGAATCTAGTGGATTGTACATGGTTTTATTTGTAGGTATAGATCATCAGGAGTCACATCAAGAAGAAATGGATCATCTCTCTCAGCCCACAAAACTCATTTTAAATCCTTTCAATTACTTCGAATGGAAGATAGAGATCTCTCTGCTCCTCCGAAGCAAAGGGATTTACCAGGTAACAATGGGAACAGAGAAAGAACCGACTGCTACAGTGGAGAAGATAAATTATTTCAATAAATTAGATGAAGCAATTGAGATGATATGCCTATCAATTTCCAGATATCTCCTCTTTCATGTCAGTGGAGCCACTACTCCCGATGTGGTCTGGACCACATTGGAAGGACTATTCAGCAGGCAAAATGCAATGAGAGTGCATCAACTGGAGAATGAACTCATATCCCTAAGTCCAATTCATTTCAGCAACCTAAAAGAATTCTTCACCAAGTTAAAATCCCTCCTCGTTGAACTTAATGCATGTGGATTCATGAAAGGGGAAGAACAACTCATCCTTTCAATTCTCTCAAAACTAGGCCTTGAATATTCCGTTGTGTTGTCTTTTCAAGTATCTAAATTGACTCAAGAAAAATGGAAAATTCCTCCATTAAATGATTTCATTGCAGAATTGACTTAAGAGAAAGATAATTTAGTCCAAATGGGTGACATCAAGAATTCCAAGAACCAAGCACTTGCGGCTACTAATGTTCCAAAGAGCAGTGGAAAAGACAAGGAAAAAGGAATGGGTAAATTTCCTGAATCGAAGAAGGAGAGATTCGCACAATCTTTAGAGAAATATTTTGAGCCTAAGGGTAAGAAGAAGAAGAAGGAAAGAACACTTTGTAGCTACTATTCCAAATGTTTTCATCTTGAATAAAATTGCATGAGGAATACTATTGATGAGATGGCTAAGCAATTGCAGCAGCACAATCTCACGGTGCCCGAAAATGCAAAGAAGAAAGATGATAACCAGACGAGAGGGAGAGCACGAGATGGTCATTATTTAATGGCTGTCACATCCACTCCATCATCTTGGATTCTTGATTTAGGTGCATCGAACCATATGGATGCATAAAAAGATGAATTTTCCTCCATCAAAGAAAGCACCAGATCCCCAATTTACTTGGGAGATGCCACACCCGCAAAGGTGTGTGGAGAAGGAATTGTTGATATTGAAGGGGGCTGCTTCAAAAATGTTCTTCATGTTCCCTCACCATCTGAAAATATTCTCTCGATATATTATATCACTCATTCCATATTTGGAAGGAAGGTGGAGTTCACTCCGGACTCCGCAGTGATTATTGACATTTCCGCAGGCTCACAGCTTGCACATGGAATTGCAGATCACGGTTCTTGTTTGTATTTCTTCTCCCACTTTTTTCATAAATCTATTAGCACTGTATTTTTGTCACAATCTAATGATATCAGAAGGTTATGGAATGAAATATTTTTCCATCTAAAGTATAATTACTTGCATCAACTCAACAAGGAAAACATGGTAGAAGGATTGCCAACTATTAAATTCACAAGCGATGTATGTCAAGGATGCATTCTTGGCAAGCATACAGAGAAAAAGTTTGATAAAGGGAAGGCACATAGAGCTTCTTCACCTCTTGGGATGATTCACAGTGACATCATGGGCCCATTCCCGCAACCTTGAATCAGTAAGGCTCGATATGTACTCACCTTCATAGATGATTTCTCTCGCTTGGGTATTTTTTTTGAAATTAAAATCGGAAGTATTTGAATGCCTTATAGAATTTAAAGAACTTACTGAGAATGAGTCTGGGTGTAAGATTAAAATAATCTGTACTGATAATGGGGGGAGTATGTCAACAAATATGTGAAACAAATTTGTATTGATGCAGGTATACAACTACAACACACAGTTCCATATACACCACAACAGAACGATGTTGCGGAGAGGAGAAACCGGTCCTTAAAAGAGATGGAAAATTGTATGCTAAAGTCGAAATCATTAGCTCCCAAGATATGGGATGAAGCTATTAATTGTGCAGCATACATTCAGAATCGAGTTCCTCACAAATCACTCAAAGGCACCACTCCTTTTGAATGTTGGACCGGTAAGAAACCGAAAGTGTCACACTTTCATATTTTTGGTTCACGAGCATGGGCTCACATTCCGACAGATAAGAGGAAGGCTTTGGATCCTCAAAGTGTTGAATGCATATTTGTTGGATATCCTGAAGGTCTAAAAGGATATATATTGCTAGACTGTCACACTGAAAAGTTCATTCTAGCTCGAAGTGTGAAGTTTGAAGAAGAATCACTGCATGATTTTTCAGAAGACCCTGTCGAGGAACCGCTTGTTGTCACTGATGAGGAGGAGTCAGAAAATTATTCAAGCACTTCAGAACAGACATCAGAGCATCCTTTCAGGTTTCATACAGAGGATGAGGAGAAAGTCATGGCTGCTCCAACTCAGTTGCCAACTTGGGCAGAGAAAACCCTGCAAGATGCGGGTGAACTAGTCGGTGATCCAGCGGATACAAGAAGGACTAGATCACAATTTTTTGGGGCTCCTCAAGCCCTGGCTACCACAGAACCTTTGTTGACCATACATTTCTATATGTCACTTGGTTTATATCCAAAGTCACACTCTAAGGTTGCAGACATCTTCACCAAGTCCTTCACTGAAAAGAAATTTTCAGAACTAAGAGCTATGCTTGGAGTGGTGGAGACAACTGAGTAGGTCACTTTTGGCCACTCAGCATTTTTTTCCTCTTTTTTATTTGGTGGGGGGGGTTTCCCACGAGGTTTTTCATCTTTCCTCTTTTCATGAGGAATTCTTTTATGTAATGAGTACCTAAAATGGCCAAGTTGTCGAGACTCAATTTTTTTGTCATTACAGTTAGGCTTAAAGGGGGGTGTTGGAGCATATACCTAACTTACATTAGTTTATGCCTAGCCTAGACTCCTAGATCTTGGTTAATACATTCATTTACAATTTATTTCACCTAATTTGGCCACATAGAGAAGAAGGGCGCCTCATCCCTAGATTTTAGGGAAAACTGCTAATTTTAGATCAAGACTCAACTCCTGGTTCTTGATTTTCTTGATTTATTCATGATTTATTCCAACTCCCCCATGCAAAAAATCATATATTATTAGGGAATGCGCACCTCCTCTTTGAGTGAGAGATTTATTCCTTAATTAATGATTTTTGCCGTTACTATTATTAGTAACTACTATTTCGGGTCAGTTAAGTGAGTTGGAACTGTTTCTCTTGTCAGTTAAGTGAGCTTAAGTGAGATAATGCGCATCCCTTAACTCTTGTGGAAATTAATGAGTGTGTGACATGTATATTTAGTGGTATAGGTCATGTTGGGGCTTAGAAATGTCCTATTCTGATCCACCTTTCCCTTCATCCTTCTTCACATTTCATCGCTCCATTAACCTTTCATGATATCATTTCCATAAATATACTTGGGTTTCACCTTATTGTTATCCACTTTACTTATTTTAGTATTTAAAAGGAATTTGTGATTAAATGTTATAAAATCAACATGTTTTCATATATATCTCAACTATGTGTGAGCTTTGTAATGTGTAGGAATATGTGAAGGATTAATTCAAAGAACTTCTCAAATACTTCCTCACCATTTCAATATTTGAGAAGATAATTCAAGACCATTCCAAAGGAGAATATCATGGAGATTTGGTTGGAATATCTTATCTAAGATATATGAGAGATATGTGTGAGGATTTAAAGGGATTATATTTTGTAATAATGGAAAATAGGTTGAGATAATAGTGGATCTGTAATAATGAGATGGTTATCTTATCTTCAAGGCTCTCATGTATAAAAGAGAGTGCTCTCTCTTCATGAGAATTAAATTAGGATGTAATTAGAATCAGAGTAGTCATTAGGATTCAAAAGAGAAAGGGATTCTTAGCTTTGATTCATATTCTTTCATTGTTATGCTTTCATGAATGTCATTTGATTATTGTTATGTAATTCAAGATAGCTTTATTGTGTGAGCTCACATGTGTTATTTGTCATTAGCTCTTCATATGTTGTATTGCTTTTCCTCTATGCAATTTCCTGCTTTCCTAGATTAGTTTCATTTCAGCAATTTAGATTATATTACTTCTATTTCAGTCCTGCATATATAGTGTGTGTGCTTCGTAAGCCTACGAACCTCGGATTGACAAATTAAATGGTTTGGAAAATACTACAACGGAGTTAAACGACAATATTTTTGCCTAAAATTTTGGCGCCGTTGTCAGGGAAGCACAATGGATTGAGGTATTAGTTTCTTTTTCATTTCAATTCATGCAAGTGTGATTAGACATTATCCTAACTCCGAGGTGACATACGGGTAAGGACATGTAGGGTAGTGTAAATTTCAATTCATGCAAGTGTGGTAGTTTACATTTCTTTTTCATGCAAGTGTGATTAACATGCTCCTAACTCTGAGGTGACATATGGGTAAGGACATGTAGGGTAGTGTAAATTTCAATTCTGCAAGATTAGTTTAAATTTTTGCAAGTATGATCTACATGTGTTAGTTCTAGGGGTCTTAATAGCTACTTGAATGGAGACTGCTCATGTTCTCCCTGACCAACTATCAGGAACATTTTAATTTCCGCAACTGTGAAGAGTAAATTTTTTTTTTTATGTTTTAACAAGAGTGTTTTTTTTTAAGTTTTTCATTTTGATTTGGGTGCTGTAAGAATCCTTTTTTTTTTTAACATGATTTAACAATGAGTGTCATCTTGGAAATACTCACTTAGATCCTGGCAGATGTTGGGATCTCCTCTTCCTTGGAAGAGGAGATCTTGACAAGGATTAAAGAGTCAAATACTCCTCCAGGAACATACAAAGATTTGACATTTGAAGACTCCTACGCTTTTGATGACGAACAATCATTCGAGAAGGATATTGAGGAATATGAAGAGGAGTTACAACAAAATCTGAGCGAGGAAAAACACGCCTATGAAAGCATTATCGAGCTATGGTTCCAGGTAAGCACTCGATTAGATAAATTTCATTTTTATTTAATTAGTTTGTTGTTACAACAACAAAATTCGTTTATTCATGTACATTTCTATATTTCATTTGAAAAATTTCACATGAATATATTTTTGTTACTGTTGCGTGCTTGGCTCCATTGGAAGTTTGACTACACGTAACTAATCTTTAAGTTTTAATTAGCATAGAGTAGGTAGGCTAATGAATAAAACAACGTTTTTTCTCTAATTTTATTTTTTTTAATAAGTATGCTCTCCTCCATGCTTCGTGCGATCACGAGGATCAGAAAATAGGATGCTAATTGATTTCAAGAATGATTTTTTTTTTCTTCCATCCTTTGACCTGCAAATAAACACAACAACAATTTTTTTTTAAACGAATAAAACAAAACCAAATTTTACATGTTGTTACAGCGTGCTGAAACAGTGAAATTTTTACATGCTGAAACAGTGAAATTTTTATATGCTGAAATAGTGAAATTTTTACATGCTGTTACAACATGCTGAAACAGTGAAATTTTGACATGCTGTTACAACATGCTGAAATAGTGAAATTTTTACATGCTGTTACAGCATGCTGAAACAGTGAAATTTTGACATGTTGTTACAACATGCTAAAACAATGATTTTTTTTTTACATGTTGTTACAGTGGTTGAACTGTGCTTGGAATCAATTGAACTAGGTTTTTGAAATTTCGGATTGGTTCATTTTTGGTTTTAAATTTAATTTTTTTTTTTGCAACAAGCAATTAAATAATAAGCCTGCAAAAACATTAGCAAATCAAGATATAATGTAGTAGAGAATTTATTCTTCGGCCTTTCGTACTCTATCTCCGCCTTCACCACTTGAAATCTTCTAACCTTGAACTCAACCTGCAACAAAGCATGAAACATTAAACAACTTGCAAAACAATGAAATCTGAAGCCCTCGGTTAATTCCAAAAATAGTAAAAGAGAATGATGGTAGAGATGTTATTGTTAAAAGTTGATTCAAAATTAAAAATGAAAAAAATTGATAATGAATTAACTAAATCCAAGCCATAATTTCAACAAGAAACAAATCGATAGAGTATTGTAATTATGGTTGTTGCGTGGTAGTTTCAACTGCCTATAATTTTTCACGCATTTGCTAAGCTTGGAGAAATTCCTTCCGGGATATTCTCCCAAAATTATTGGCCAAAATAGATGCATTAAACCGCCATTTCTTATACCTCTCGCATATGTTTCTTAACCATAAGATTTCTTTTTTCAATAATAAAATGAAAAAAAAAATGGCAAAGGATTAACAAGATCCTTATTTTATGTGAGCAATAATTTTCCTAATAATTGGAAGGAGTTTAAAAATATATGTATGATTGGCACGAATGCACCAAATTCCACCTGTTGGCACCAAATTTCACCCATATACTTCTGACACCTATGGTTTAGTTTGGATATGCTCAATCTGCAACCCACAATTGATTGAATGGAGGTTGCGTGATTAGTTGTTGAAGTCAGGGACCAACTCAAATAATAATCTTCCTCCAGCCTACCTTTTGATAGAGAATCAATTATGGTTTTTAAGTTAGAATTTTGAACTGGCTCACGTATATTATAGAGCTTCGAGACCCAGCTCATATATGCAATGAGAAACTCTCGATCTGAAATTTTCCATCAATTAACATCCATTTGCAGACAGTCAACTTCGGGTGCAATTTTCGAGCAAACAGTAAGGAATTTCAAAAATCCAGGACATGGGTTTTGTGTAGAAGGGTCTCATGTAGCTAACACACCAGCGATTTTTGAAAATTCTTATTGGTTTGAGAGCAGTTTTGATTTTTCGAGACATGAAAAAGCTCAATTTCGGGATGGACGGTTTTTAACAACAGTCAAACTCATGCTCAGTTGGAAGAAATGGTAGATTTGTTTATGGACAGGAGCCTGATTTGCAGATTTGGTGCAATTAATTACGGTTGGAGGCTTGAGCCGTGACAGAATCAAACAACCAAGGAGGGCCGAAACAATAAATTTTTCATGATCTATTTATGTTCTTGGAATTTATGATTAACGTGTTTTTGCAGGCATTGTATTTCAGGATCGACTATTGCGTTTTCTTACTGGTTGTCACAGAGACTTGTATGCCCTAATTATTCATGATTATGCAGAAAACTTATTATTTTCTCATGGTGAATGCATTTCTTTTACTGCCTTTGCGTAAGCATGGATGTCAAACCTAATAATAAGCTCCATTAAATAATAATAATAATAATAATAATAAAATAATATATATATAAACAAAGTAAAATCAGAAGTGTTTTTGTTTCATTTTGGTATAAAACAAGAGCAATGACAACAAACAAACATAAAATTGGAAATATATATAAAAATTGCAAATGGAAGTTTTAAAACATTCTCGAAAACAATAATAAATACATGTTTTCATGTTTAACATTCATTTGTTTTTCTTAAGTCACTTTGGCGACAATCAATTACGAAGCGAATAAGTGCGAACAACAGGTATAATTGCATTTATTTTCTATCTCAATTAGCTCGCATTTGTACTTATCTCTTGCATTTTATGTTTTTTGATGCTCTCACGAAGTTTTGATTGCAGGATTAGTACTAAAGACTGATTGCAGGAACATGACGCTCATTTTCCATGCCACAGGGATCTTCAAGAATCGCAACATTTTTCAGAAAAAACATGTTTGCTAGACATATTGAAGGAGTTGTTGCTCATCAGAAATATTTTGCTGATAAACAAAAACTTTTATGCATCATGATGTTTGCTATTACACAATGACCATGCTGTGACACTATCCCCTATCTCCTTCAAAGATGATTAGTCATCATGTGTTGAAGCCATCTTCCATTACCTTATCCTTCACGAATTCGCACACGCCCATATTTCTGAGTTGCATACATCTCTTTATCTTTTTCAGTTCAGTTTTCCTTGTCAATAAAACTATCAATCTCCCTTTCCATGTACATTGCCTTGTTTTCCTTTCCCTGCCGATCCACACTGCTTGACCATGAGATATTTTCATTTATAGTCCTACCACTCTTTTTATCTGAACTCGTGTTGACTGATGTGGGATTCCTTAAGGCCCACCTTTCAACAAGTCTTGCCCCATCGACCTCAACACCTTATCTGGGATATAGACTAGAGTCCATTTTGAGTAC
>ML783847.1:496781-526551 GCA_009831015.1 Picea engelmannii
ATAAACATTATGCATTTCATACGCATGTTACAGTTTATGAAAATATATGAAATAACCGCAGGCAGATAAACATTATGCATTTCATAATCTATTATGCATTTCATTTACCGCAGGCAGATAAATCTATTATGCATTTCATTATGTAGGCAGATAAATCTATTATGCATTTCATTTACCGCATGCGGATAAATCTATTATGCAAGCAGATAAATCTATTATGCATTATGCATTTCATAATCTATTATGCATTTCATTTATGAAATAACCGCAGGCAGATAAATCGAAACGAAACGAAACGATAAATCTATTATGCATTATGCATAACCGCAGGCAGATTATGCATTATGCATTATTACGAAATAACCGCAGGTAGATAAATCGAAACGAAATGAAACGAAA
This sequence comes from Picea engelmannii, assembly GCA_009831015.1. Taxonomy (NCBI): domain Eukaryota; kingdom Viridiplantae; phylum Streptophyta; class Pinopsida; order Pinales; family Pinaceae; genus Picea; species Picea engelmannii. The sequence goes on from ML783847.1 coordinate 497,181, forward strand.
CGATAAATCGAAACGAAACGATAAATATACGAAATACTTGCATTTCATACGCAGATGGAAATATATGCATTTCATATGCAGATGGAAATATATGCATTTCAATACGCAGATGGAAATATACGCAGATGGAAATATATGCATTTCATGGAAATATACGCAGATGGATTTATATACGCAGATGGAAATATATGCATTTCATACGCAGATGGAAATATATGCATTTCAAAACGAAACGAACGAAAACATACAGTTTTCGGATTACCTCGAAATTCCTCCACGACGTCCACAGCTCCCACGACCTCGGCGTCCTCAGAGTCCACTGCTTCCACTGCTCCCACGACTTCGGGGACTTCGGCGACAACGCAGGACCTCACACACAGCCTCACAACGCCCTCGACACAGAGCCTCACACAGCCAATGCAAACAAAAGAATTTCCAAACAATGACACTCGATGTGTGGCAATTATATAAAACATCTTTCGGCCGAACTATTTTTCGGCCGAAATATTGTTCGGCCGAATAATCTTTCGGCCAAAAGAATGTTCGGCCGAAAACTTGTTGACGGAAAAAAAATATCCGGCCGACCAAATTTCTTCACGCAAATCGAGGGCCCAGTTATGGGTCTGTTCGATTTGACGTTTATTTTTTCGGTCGAGCAATAGTTCGGCCGAAAAATATATCTTTCGGCCGAAAAATATATTTAGTTCGGCCGAAAGTTGGTTTTCCGAAATTTTGGAGACCAGATTGTCACGAAAGTGTAACCCACCTTCGTGATTCCACCCACATGCTAGATATGAATGTAAAATTGATATATGTAAGTACGCTTAATGATGAAGGTGTACATAATATGTTTAAAAGGAATCCTACAAAATTGTTCAAGGAGAAATGGCATTGATAAGAGGAGTTTGGAATGAAACTATGTATGAACTATTGGGAAGAAATATCATTTATGGGTGTAATAGTGTTGTTTTTCTCGAGGGTGGAAATGAAGAAGACAAAACCCCTACACTCTTTAGAGAAAATAAAATGATATGGCATCAAATATTGGGACATATTGGAAAGAAGGGCCTTGGACCATTACATGGTAAAAGTACGGTTGAAGGTATGTATGATTTCACACAAGATTTTGATTTTTGTGAACATTTCATATATGATAAATATAATCATGTAATATCCTAAAGTATTAAACATTTTATTAAATAATTTCCATTTCTGGAAATTCATATTTGACTTTATCAATACATTTGACTGTTATTTTTTAAAGTATTGTTTGAGATTTGGACTTTCCAATGTCCTTTTTGATGGACAGATGTAAGAAACAAACTTTTTAAATTAATAAATGCAGGAAAAAAATGGAAAAAACAGGTGAGAAAGAGATGAATATGACTCCATGAGTGGGGAACATGATGGAGTTAAATCAGAGATTGATTAGACAAGTGTTAGAAGTAGATTTTTTTCACTAGCAGCCCCTAAAAATCAGGGATTTCTAAAGCTGTGAATTTCCAAGGATATAAATTAGCTTAATGAAAAGCTTGGTTGTACGATTGGGTGGAATGTGATTGTTCCATTTGTTTTTGGCTTGTTGGTACATATATGTATCTCTTCCTACCAGTTATATTCATGTTTGTTTAATGATTTCCTTGTTTACTGCAGAAAATAGCTGAATACATGAGTATATGCATTTACATAATGTTAAAGTAAATATTTTCTTCATTCTACATAAATCCCAGAGTTGTCATGTTTCTGCATGTCAGAATTTGAATCTATAAGAATTGTAATTTAGTAAATGAAACAACAATTCAGGCTATGTATTTATCTATGATATTATGTGGATCTTGTACAGCTGTAGTAAATATGTGGAGATCTAAAGTCTCAGATTGTAGTAAAATAAATAAATATCATACAAAAACTCTTACTTGTAAGGATAGTCTATGATAAGTTACCAACAAAGATTAATGAGGCTTCCAACATCCGAATGATAGTTTAAGCATGGAATTATTCATCAATCCTTACATTGCATAACCAAATTCAGTATCCTTAAACTGAAATGTCTCCTTAGAGAAAGATATTGTAAGTAAATTTACAAGTTAGAAACCAAGGTTTCTTTGAATAGATTTTGGAAGTTATTTTTTCCACATAGGAACCCAAGTACCTTGCTTGTATCAGTGAGATTCCAATAGTATGGATTCCTTCCTTTAACTGTAGAAACATAGGGAAATGATTAGTCCAATGACATTAGGATTCAAGAATTAAAATATATTTTGATAAGAAGCTAGACGTACCATCCATTTCAAGGATTATCGTTGTCTAAGAAGCCAATAATGTGAAATCCCCCTTTCTGTTTAATGAAAAATGACTCGTATTACCACTATAGTAGTGATTTAATGCAGTGGTATTAATAAAGAATTGAAAATCACTTAAAAAAAATTACATGCGATGATTCTGAGGTTGGAGCCGAATCCGGAAGGAGACGACACAACACATAGTTGATGAATATCTCTCTAAAATATGGTGGGTTCCCTCGCAAAACAGAAGAACCCATAATTAAAATAATATCCAAAATATTTCTCGGATCAAAATCTATATATAACAATAGTAATACACAGGAAATGAATGCATGATGATCGAGAGATATTTTTATCCTTTTTAAGAACATATTTTGGATAGAATCGAAATGCATTATTTAGTGACCTATTACATAAAATACAATTTGATATGAAGACCCGAATACATTAAGGATTTAAATTTATCAAAGTCAACTACAGAGGAATAGATATACAAGTTTTTTCGGTGGTAAACTAGGAGATTACTTGTAGTAAATAAAATAATATCCGAAGAACCTTTTACAGAGGCTTATTTAGTATGGGTTGTGGTTATTCTTCACCTCGATGAAAGATTGAGGCTAGGTTTTCACAAATGCATGGAGGTTATAGTTGAATACAACTCACATTATTCATCTACTTCCTTCTCACAAATTTAATACTATGCAGATATATTAATATACACCTAAATGAGTAACGACTTCAGATTTGTTCAGGCTCCATGCCTTACTCTAACTGTAACAAGTAATGACTGACATCCAAAAATATTTGTATTTATATATTGTTCCTTTGATACAATACGACTGACTCTTGAAATAGAACCCAAAACAAAGAAGTATTGGTTGCACAAGTTTTGTAATAGAATTTATGTATCTTATTGCAAAAAGAAATAAAACAAATTATTGTCAAGATTTAAACTATAGTGCCACAATTTCAAATTGTGAAGGTAACTGTAAACACAAAGAAATCCTTGTGTTGAAATGAAAAAAAATTGTATGCTAAGGAACTCATTCCCAACTATATGGATATGGGTAGGAAACAACCATAACCCAGTTTCTCAGTTGAAAAATTTATAAATATAAGCACCTTCATTTTCTTAACAACCTTAAAAGGACTCACTTGGAGATGAGCTGACTCGGGAAAACATCGAACAACCCTTGAGATTTAAATTTTGATTTTCCAATATCTATTCACAAAGGAAAAACTCCCACAGAGCTCGTAGAGAAATAGGAGCCGAGCAACCAGAGTAACTTCATTTTGAATGTTGAGAAATAAGAGAAAAATCAAACCTCACATCCACTATGGAAATTGAGGAAACCTCGAGCCCATCGTAGTGTACTACATTCTTAAGGCCGAAGTATATTGTTTCTTGACAACTGGGATACCTTGTGAAGTCAAGAACGTGGCCCTGCATAGTTAGCTCAGGTGTTGGACAATCATGTTGGAAATGATGTAAAAAAAAATCGTAAGTATAGAAGAAGTGTGCAGAAGAATAAGGAATATTAGGGAGTGCGCAGTTGAGGTGCATTCAGGAGGAAAGTTCATAGAAAGAGGAATAAAACAAAGGAATAAAATAGACGAATACACAAGAGAAAAGAATAAAGCAGAGAATAAAGTTGGAGAAGAAAGAAGGAGAAAATGAAGGATGACAGTACAAAGTTCTAAAGACAAAATGACGTGCAAGAGCCTAAAGGATGGCAGTTAGAGTGCAAAAGCAACTTGCAGATGAAAAATCAGGTGAAAGCATCCTAAACAACATGTTAAATTGAAGTTAGCATGTATTGTAATAGGGTTTTGGGGATGAACAAAGTAGGGTTTTAAGCCCTAGAAATCATGTATAAATATGTAATGGGTTAGGAGAATAAGGGTTGGTTTCCTTTTTGTTTATTTTTTCTAGGTTCTGTTTAGTTATGTTTTGTTGAGTACAAGAGTTCTTCTCAAGAGGTACTAGGGAGATGATGTAGAGAGATAAAGGCTTTCACTGTAGAGTGGCTAGGATAAGAAAAGGAGCGGATAACCATGATGTATCTTTTTAATCGTAGTGCGCAAGCCTGAAGCAATTACCAAATGCATAATAAAGAAGTTGGTCATTGTGGACGTATCCCAAAGTTGAGTGAACCACATTAAATGTCGTGTTGAATGTATTTTGTGTGATTGCTTATGGAATTTGTCTAGATGTATATTAGAGTAGATTTGTCTTATGTGTAATCATGTCGCAATAGTTATGATTGTTAAAGTAATGGGTTTATGTTGTAATCTGGAATATAACATGGTAATATGAATCTAAGATTCACTAAGTAACTGAAGAAGAGAACTTGCATAATAACATGCAAAAAACAGATAATTAAGAATGAATAGAATAATAACCTCCCATTCCCTTACCACGGCAGAAACTAGGTTCCTGTAGTCCCAATAGATACCTCAGGTGAGTCTTCATCCGCCCATGTAGGTGATGCCAAAATATATGTTGTATCAATGGATTTTTTGGTGAAAGATAACTCGAACCTAGGGTCTTACAACTCTGTGCATCACTAACAAATGGTTATGTTGCCCAGACCCATATTCTGTGACTAAAGGAATGTTTTGGAGGTCCAATAAGAAGGAATATTTAGAGTGGTTAGAAAGGAAGGAATGAGAGTTTTCCCAAAAAGAGAATAGAAACCCTTAGCTCAGTAACGAATAATGGATGGAAAGGTGTGTATACACAGAGTTGCATAAAATTTTCTTTCATGAATTTTCAATTATTTTGATGGATTGGTTAGAAAGATTAGTGGAGAACATTGGAAGGTACTGAGACGCAGGGCCGAGGAATTGGACTCTTGAGTTGGTAAGACAACTGAATTATGTAAGTAATAACACTTCTCACATAGTTAATTTTTGGTTGAATAGAATATTACGAGGATATATTGCAGAGTTCGCAGTAGATTATACCCAATCATATAATGTTGCACAAAGGGACTTCTTCAAAGGTCCACGTGGAAGGTTCATGAAATCATTGGGTAAATGGATAAAGATGTTGTTGTGTGACAAGTGTGTGATGAAAATGGAATCTGAATGCTAAAGGGATTTGTGCACATATGGGAACTGGGGGATGACAAGAGGATAATATGAGGACAAGATAGAAGGAAGGAAGTGATGAAGAGAGTCGAGGAAGATATACCAGAGGAAGAACAATAGTTTAGAGAACTGCGTAGAGGAAGGAGGTACAAGAGGCGAAAGACTAGGGCTGAGAAAGGAGAGATGCATAACGATCCAAAGGGGAGAGGACCTTGTGGAATAATCCAAATAACGAAGATACCACACATAAGAGGAGGGAAAGAGGAGTTCCAATCCATTCCAATAATAGAGGAGCTAATTGTTGTCCCTTGACCAAGTTTTGAAGAATACTTGGCCATATTTGACCATTTTTGGGACTACGACAGCTTGTCAAAGATGGAGCGCAATGTGAAGTGGAAAGTAGAGAAACTAGACCTATTTTTGGGTCCCTTTAGGGTTTTGGGTTGATGTAACAGGAAAGGGATGTCGGCCTATGGTTTTACCCATGCTTAGGATCATTTTGTAATTTATAAAAAGATACTTAGGAAATGTAAGTAGAGGATGGTAGTACATCTATGTGATGTATAGCTAAAGGCTTAGTGCTAGTAACTGGATCTGTGTGATCAGATGTATATTGCAAGTGCTCTGTGCATGATTGTAAGGAGATTGAAAAACTAAGTGCAAGTTGTTGTATTTTTGTGTTGAAGTGTAAGGAAGAAGGATCTAGCGAGCCGCGCAGATCTTCTGTCCTGTGCGAAGTAAGGGTCATTGAAGCTCTGTGTTGTAACCGCTTGACCGAGATAATATAAAGAAGAAGACTTTGGGGACGTAGCCCCAGGGTGGGGGTGAACCATGGTAACTTTGTGTATTGTGCTATGTGTTTTGACCTAATGTGTTTATCTCCTTCTTGGCTAAGTGCTTGATGTGATTAAATAGATTTAGTTATGCTTTGTGCTTATGAGATAGGAATGAATGTTAGATATGATATATAAGATGCTTAGTGTCTGATCTGGTGAACCCAATCTATCTTGCTGTATCTAAGTGTTAAGTCTTCTTGAATCTAAGTATATACTGCGATGCTCTGTGCTATTTGCGAAGTGTTGTAAGGGTCGAATATTGATGGATAAACTATGCTAGATAATTTCTAAGTGCTATAATCACAGATCTGTGTCCCAACTAAGGTTGCAGACATCTGAGTCCTGCAACCACCCCTGCCTCTACCTCGAGTGAGACTTCATTTGCTTCGCAGGTGTTGCCGAAAGGGTCGGTAGTTAGGGTTTGTTGGTGTTCTCTTGAGCGTGAACCCTCAGTCTTCCTTTGTGCCAAAAAATGGTTCCATTGCCGGGACCGAAACTGTGATTGCTGGGAACTAAAGAAGAAAAAGATTTGTGCGTAGATATGTTGCCCTAGTGCGCAATATTCTACTTGACTTGTAAAGCTTTGTGCCAAGAAAGAAAGGTCAGATCTGAAGGAAAGAGGTCAGATTTGCAAGAAAAAAGGTTGATACTGAAGAAAAGAAGCGAGATCTAAATGCTCTGTGCTCTAAGAAAAGTAAAAGTGGAAATTTCTGAAAGAAAGAGGTCAGATTTGCAGAAAGGAGGTAAGATCCGTAAACTCTGTGCTCTTATAAAGGTAACAATAGTTAAAAGTCTTAGATCTAAAAAATTTGTGCTCTATATAGATAAGATAAGTGGAAATGTTTTGTTTCTGAAGCATGAATTTAGGTACGCTTGATAGATTTTGTCCTAGCTTGAAAACTAGGACATGGTTAGATGGAAGAAAATTTGATAGATCTGATAAGAATAATGATAGATATGTTATACCTATGCATAGAAATAATGTTTGGACTAACAGATGGATGCAGGATCCTAGAAAGAATTTTTTGCAAGCTAACTACCATGACCCTAGTGCGCAGTACAAAAGAGGTTGGGGGACATTTAAATTAAAGAGAGGATTGACCCTATGTTACAGTTGTAGAAAACCGGGACATCTAGATAATGAGTGCCCTGGTGGAAGAACGAGTTGTCTTTGTTGCAAGGCTTTGGACCATGAAGTATTGGATTTCGCTAGAATGATTGCCAGGCTTCAAAAAATGAATCTACGTGAAGAAAACCTTAAGGCAGATCCACAAATAGCAGAAACCCAGAAAGAATCATAGAAGTTGTTACTACATATGAAAGAAACCTTTAGTGATCACCGACATATTAGGCTATCAGAGATATTCAAAGAAAAAGAATGCATCGAAGAAAGAATAGAAGACTTCGATATTGACTATGTTCTGGATGAGGAAACATAGGTGAATGTCATGACAAAAAGAACTTGGGAAGCTATAAGGAGACCTGCTATAAATCCATCCCTAAGTGGAATAGGGTTATTCAGAGGAAAAATGGTAAACCTATGTGGAAGTCTCACTCGGATATCTATGAATGTCAATGGAATCCTGACAGAGGAAGATTTTGAAATCATCAAATTTATTGAGGACAGTGCCCCATTTACCATGTTACTTGGAAATCCTTGGATTGAAAGAGATCACACTAGAAAGAAGGAAAAATAAAAAGTTTTAGAACAATGGAGACAAGAGTTAAAAGACTTCAGGACCAGAAAGATCGCGTAGTTGATTGAAGAACATAAGAACAAATCAAAGCCATTTCACACTAGAAACCCAGACTTCGAAGCTATCAGAACGCCAGAGGATTCATAGAAGAATGAAGTCTCCATCACAGATAAAGAAGAGACGTTATCCCTAAACCCTAAGAAAGAACATCAACAACGTGAAGTAACTATATCCAAGGAAAATAGAAATCAGAATGGGAAAAGAACCACTGAGATGAAGCTCATGGGAACGAAAGCTAGGAAGTTAAGTAAGAAGAAGGCAAAGATGGAAAGACTCTAGATAGAACTTCACAAAAGGAGAAATTGCAAAATTCGATCTTCGTTGAGATATAAGAACAACGACATGGGTCACTTCGCCATGACAAAGAGATATAGCCGTTGGAAGACAATATGTTCATTTGACTTCCACTCCGAACGGGTCAAAAATCAATTATGGGTTACCACTAGACCATTGGAAAGCATCGTAATGGATAGAACAGAGTTAATGAAGGCCCCATGTCCGTTGCAAGCAGACCATTGCTGAGATTGTCTATTTATCTCGTCATGCCATGCCTGAAGAACACTTTTTCCAATTAAGAAGTTGAAGCTCGCAGAATTAGAAAGTTTCCACAGTCATCGTCACACCGTTGTTATTTATCCTAGTACAGTGCTTAAGACCAGTGTGACCCCGATTATTTTCCTTAGGTGTATATGTCTGACGATCTCAACGCAGCTGAATAATCTGTAAGAGAGTTACTCGCTAGCCTCGTAACTGAACAATTCATTTCATAAAGAGGGTTGTCTATGGGTTTAAAGGCATCATCGACGAGAGGAACGTAAGCCTCCCTGTCGACTACTCGAGCAGGAACATCTCGAGCTAACGCAGAAAGAAGAACTAAGCATAAAGATGACATAACCAATGCAAAGTTAGTACCGTCCATCCTACCAGCTTACATACACCCTTTGTGCGGTGTGATTAACTGGGACAACGCCCCTTGAGGCTTTGAATACACGCTAGTCACTGCTTATCTACCAAAAGGAGTACGAACCTGTTGCGCAAATCAAGACAAGGTTGCGGCGTTGAAGTTTTGCGACTTCAACCTGGGAGACCGTAAAGATTACAACATGCTTTCCCTACACAAGTACTTAACTAGAACCAAGGGCAAGAATTCCAATATCATCCCTCAATAATGGATGATGAACCTAGAGCAGTCTACGTTGCTCAGTGTCATGAAAATACCGCACTTCAGCAGACACCAAGAGGTGAATTCTTATGTAAAACTACTGCTAGCAAGTTACCATGGAGGATACATGTGGGTAAACCACTGCATATCTGTTGATCCGACGTTGATCAATAGGATCACCAGGCTTAGTATGCAGGGCCCTGATCCCCATGATTACTACCCTAGAAAGACCGCGTACCGCGCTCTTTCATAGAAGATTAAATAAGCTTATGGAAATGTCGAGAAGGGAACGCGAGGCTACAAGGTAGCCTCTATCGAGAGTGGCGTAGTGCGCCTTGCATGCCAACTGATAGCAGGGAAATTGGTACGTAATAACATACTAACTCAAGTATTAGGCTTCATAGTTAACCTCACAGGAAAATGCACAAAGGGACTACATATGAACTGGGCGAAGTACTTGGTCAACCAGCTAGAGATTAACTATAGAGAAGCCCAGGATCAGGGGCATGAATTCCATTTTAGCTGGCTGCTAATACTGATCACTTTTGTTGCATGGGAACTACCGAAAGGTGAAACCTTCCCTGACCTCGACCAATTTGATCCCTTAGCCACAAAGTTCATTACTTTATGGTACTCGAATGATATGAATGAACAATGGCAATCAAATGTCGTTTTTCATACATACTATAACCAACTGAAAGTAGCCATAGGGGGTGAACCTCGCATAACCCCGAACACTTTACAAAGGTTCTGACCTCTGATAAATTTTAGCGTGGATCGCCACTTTATATACCTAAATCCACGCGTCGATGAACACCAGGAACAACTTCAGTCCTATTATAAGTTGACAGAAGAAAACCTAGAAGAAATCACCAAGGAATGGTCAGTGAAGCTCCTTATATCAACATATCCAATAGATATGTCTAACATCGATAGCCCATAAGTTGCGCAGAATACACCTGGGCCCAGTAAGGCAAAGAAAACTAAGAATATAAAGAATGATGAGGAAATCTAGGACGTCGACAGTAGATCTGTAAGGATGGCTTCCACCACACCCGATCACAGAGGTAATAAGGAAGACTTTGAAGAAGTTGAACAAAGGCCAGAGGACGAAGTAGAGATCATAAAGAAAAGAAAGTGTTCACCTCCAGAACCTTCTTCCAAGAAGAATTTGAAAGCATCCATGACTAAACTGACAACCACACTCACCCCAGATGACTTTAGCTTTCTCCTTGCGACTATGAATGAAGCTATCGAAGAGATAACATAAAAACAGGTAGCCAAGCAAGAGGCCATGTACAACAGAATTGAAATCGAGCTCCAAGGAGTAAAGAAAGCACTTCAATCGAGCCGTGCATCTTCCACTCCGCCCCTGCCATAAGGAACAACAGAAGCAGGAGATGAACCAGGTCAACTCTGCAGGATTGTTGACATAGTAGAAGTACACCTTTGAAAAGAAGAAGAAGAAAAAACGTAGGCCACCTAGGACCTAAAGAAAGCATAAGAAGAAATCATAGAGCAATGTCGAGCTGCATAGCAAGAGAAGGAGGCCATCCATGTGAAATTTGACAAAGACAGAGAAAAAATAAAAAAGGAGAAGGAGCAACCTCTCACGAACCAAGTCGAGATCGAAGAAGCTGTCAACAGAGCATTTTTCTCTGTGACCGTCTTAGAACAGAAGGCCGAAGAACCCTTATACCATCAAGTGATGAAGCTTGCTGAAGTTATTCAACAACTTCAACAAAGATTCGTGGACTTAGAACTTCAGATCATCCCAAGCACCCTGCAAGAAGAGTGCGACCAACAAGAAATAACTGCTTGGAGTACAGTAGAAAGGATTAAAACACTCACCGAATAATACAAACAATTAAGTAGTAGAAGTGTGCAGATACATGAGAACCTAACCGAGAACCTAGAATTGCATAAACTGGAGTCGCAGCTCCAGGAAGTGAAGCAACATGCAGATAGACTTTAGATGAAGTTGAAGGCCCTATCAACCATAGAGAAAATGAAGTGATCCCATGAGAAATGTGTCGCACAGTAGTAGATCCACATGATCCAAAGCAAGGTAATGGAAGTAACTAAACAACTTCAACCTTTGTAGGATAAGGCATGTAAGCTATTCTTAGAGATTGAGAATCAAGGAACAAAGCTGGAACAAAACGTGACTACAATAGAACAATGCCTAGAAGGACCAGTCAATAACTCACTTATCCAAGAGTTCACCGAGAAGGAGGAAACCGCAAAGTAGCAAGTCGAAGCAGCTCAAGCTAATATTGAGGCATTCGAGGAAGAATTGGTTAGACCTGAGTGACACGGGATGAGTCACAGGTGAGTGTTGGGGGCCTGTTTGACCTTGACCAAGTTTTGAAGAATACTTGGTCATATTTGACCATTTTTGGCACTGCAACAACTTGCCAAAGATGGAGCGCAATGCGAAGCGGAAAGTAGGGAAACTAGACCTAGTTTTGGGTCCCTTTAGGGTTTTGGGTTGATGTAACGAGAAAGGGATATCGGCCCGTGGGTTTACCCACACTTAGGCCCATTTTGTAATCTATAAATAGATACTTAGGCAATGTAAGTAGAGGATGGTAGTACATCTATGTGATGTATAGCTAAAGGATTAGTGCTAGTAAATGGATCTATGTGATCGGATGTATATTGCAAGTTATTTGTGCATGATTGTAAGGAGATTGAAAAGATAAGTGAAATGTGTTGTAGTTTTGTGCTGAAGTGTAAGGAAGAAGGATCTAGCGAGCTGCACAGATCTTTTGTTCTGTACGAAGTAAGGGTCATTGAAGCTCTGCGCTATAACCGCTTGACTGAGATAATATAAAGAATAAGAATTTGTGGACATAGCCCCAGGGTGGGGGTGAACCACGGTAAATTTGTGTATTGTGGTCTGTGCTTTGACCTAATGTGTCTATCTCCTTCTTGGCTAAGTGCTTGATGTTATTAAATAGATTTAGTTATCCTTTGTGCTTCTGAGATATGAATGAATGTTAGATATGATATATAAGATGCTCAGTCTCTGATCTGGTGAAGTCAATCTATATTTTTATATCTAAGTGTTAAGTCTTCTTGAATCTAAGTATATACTGCGATACTCTGTGCTATCTGCGAAGTGTTGTAAGGGTCGAATAGTGATGGATAAACTATGCTAGATAATTTCTAAGAGCTATAATCACATATTTGTGTCCCAGCTAAGGTTGCGGACATCTGAGTCCTGCAACCACCCCTGCCTCTACCTCGGTGTGACTTCATCTGCTTCGCAGGGGTTACCGAAAGGGACGGTAGTTAGGTTTTGTTGGTGCACTCTTGAGAATGAACCCTAGTTCTGCCTCTATGCCAACACCATTAATTCCTACTCATACTGGATCCTATGTCGAATCCACAACTCCATGTGCATCACCACAATTGGAAATAACAGTTAAAGGCTTATCAAAAGAACGTATAGTTAGAAAGGGGGGGAAAATTAGTAGAAATCATAGGAGTGGAAGTAGTGCGTAGAGTGATATTAAACCAAAATCACCAAGACAAGGAACTACACGAGGAAACATGGCAGGGATAGACAACACCTTCATACTTCCCAAGTTTCAGGGAGTGGGGTTAGAGGACCCATAACAACATCTGTTTTTTTTAAGACAATTTGGGCCACTAATAACGTCCAGGACGAGGCTGTGAATATTGTGCAATTAGGAACAATATTTAGAGGCCATACACTAGTTTGGTACATGAAGATGCAGAGTACCATGCCTACAAGATAGGTCGTGACATTAGAAGAGATAAGACAAGCATTTCTAAAAGAGTTTAAGAATCCAAAGTTGGATTCATAGTACATTTCAGAACTAAAGGAGAATAAACAAGAGCAAACATAGTTGGTATGGGACTTTTATCAAAGGTTCAAGGACATGATGGGAAGTGTTGGCACAAGGGCAGACCCGAGGTTCACTCCAAGAGCACACCAACAAGCCCTAGCTACTGGCCCTTTCGGGCAGCACCCGCGAAGCAGATGCAGTCTCACCCGAAGCAACTAAGAGGGGGGTTGCAGGACATACATGTCTACAACCACGGGAATATCAAGTGGATCTATCACAACAACAATACAACATTCATATATCACTTATTATATAGGTCTATCCTGCACATCTATAGATCGGATCTAACATAAGACTACAAATAACAATATAACAATGATAGAGATCCAGACATCAATCACACATATGACACAAAATATACGTGGTTTACCCTCTCTCTAGGGCTACGTCCACATAACTGTGCTTATGATTTATTAAGGTAAATCATACAATTGTTATCTGCGCTCTCAGCTAGAAGATATTCCTTATTCTCCCTCTTTCTCTCTCCTTCCTATGCACCCAGCTGTAGGACTTGACCTTTGCACACAGTTGAAGATCTCACAATACAATCCTCTCCCTCCACAACAGAGCTATAACAACAATATCATACCAATATTCAATGACCAACCTGACCCAGGTCCTTTTGACCTTTATTTATACATTACAATCCCTTACCGACAGCCTTAGGTCAAAACGTAGGTGCCAAAACCCTAGATACCAAAACCCTAGGTGTCTAAAACCCTAGGTCAACTTGTACCACTTTTTGCAGGCTTCGCTTTCCTATCTTTCCTTCTTCATTGCATTGTGCTCCAAAGCATACAATGATGGATTTCTTTTCTTGTTGAGTTGTCCATGATCCTTCTTCCTTACTGATCTGTCATCCCTGATCTCCTCATCAAACGACTTTCTTTTTTGCACTTCGCTCCATCTTTCCTTCTCTTTTTCTCACTTTGACTCAGTAACCGTTACTGTGTCTCCCGTGAAGCTATCTTTTTACCTTTACTTCCTTGTTCTTCACTTCCTTCCATAACCAAGGGCCAACATGCCCCCAACACTCACCTGTGACTCGTCCCAAGGCACTTCAAATCTGATCCTCTTGTCTTACTTTGAATTTGGACTGCGTAGTGCATCCCTTGCTTTCTTCTTTATGCCTCCTTTACATCCTTGTGCAGACTATATTTTCTGTGTTTGGTACCCAGTTTCAACTACACCTGGTACCTGGACCCTTTTCCTCATGATTTTACTAAGAGTTGTGAAGCAAATGGTTATCATAGTATAACTTAAGCCGACTCCCATTCACCAATCCTTCCTTCCAGTCTCCCCTCAATGTCTTTAGATGCACAACTCCTCCTTCTGTAACATAGGCAATATCATATGGTCTGAGCCAATGTGTTCTAAACTTCCCAGGGTGTTTTATAAACTTACTTTCATACACCAGTACTAAATCACCTTGCTTGAATTTCTTCTTCTTGATGTGCCTGTCATGATAGGCCTTTTCTCGTTCCTTCTGAACTTGCTGATGGAATCCTGCAATGAATCTGTCTTCTTCCAGTTCAACCAACTGTGCAAGCCTCTCGCAAACACCATCGGTATCATCCATGTCTGTAAATGAAACAATTCTCAGGCTTGGTATTAAGTATTCCATCAGGACAACAACTTCAAGACCATAAACCAACTTGAAGGGGGTCTGCATTGTTAATTTCTTGCAAGTGGTTCTATAAGACCAGAGTATTGCTGGTACTCTTAAATCCCAGTCATCCCTGTTCACGCTGAAAATATTTTTCAATGTTGTCTCCAAGATCTTGTTGAATGATTCAACCATTCCATTTGCTTGTGGATGGTAATGTGTACTCTTCTGACGGTGGACTGCAAATTCTTCAGTCAGGGCTTCAACTATCTTATTGATGAAGTGTGTACCTTGATCAATCATAAGGGTCTTAGGGCATCCAAACTTGCTTATTATGTCATCAAATATAAAATGCATAGCTATAGTTGCACTACAGTCCTTGACTACTCTGGCTTCAGCCCATCTAGTTAAGTATTCTATCGCAGTAATAATGTACCTTGCTCCTGTGTGCTTTCCTGGTGGGTTTATAGGTCCCATGAAGTAAATGGCCCACTTTTCAAATGCTTGTAGGGTCATTTTCCATGCTAATGGAATTTCATCTCTTCGGGATGGTATATCAATTCTTTGGCATAGATCACATGCTCTGGCATACTCTTTAGCATCTCTATGTAACATAGGCCACCAAAGGCCAGCCTGCAGAACCTTTTGCGCAGTTGATTTCCCTGTGTAATGTCCTCCTGTGATTCCTTCATGAGCTTCTGCGAGGATCAGTGGTCACTCTGTCTCCATAACACACCTCCTTAATATTTCATCCGGTCCCATTTTATACAGTTGTCCAACTATAAGTGAAAATTCTGCAGCATGCACCACTATATTTTTCTTCTAAGATATTGTATACTCACTTGGAGCCATTCCTGTTGACAGTAAATGGACTATGTCTATGAAGTGGTCATAAATCATTCAAATGGAGAGAAATTGTGCATCCGGTAATGTATCCTCCAAACTGGTAGGTTCTCCACCATGTTCCAACCTTGATAAGTGGTCTTGGCCCTTGTTCATTCTTCCTGTCTTAACTATGATCTCAAAATCATATTCTTGAAACAGTAGAAGCCATATGCATATTCACCCCCCCCCAACACTGGCTTGTTGACTAGGTACTTCAATGTGGAGCAATCAGTAAACATTTTAAAGTGTCCTCCCAACAACTAGTGGCAGAATGTTTGCAGTGCATACACCATGGCTAGTCCCTCTCTCTTTGTAGTGGTGTAATTAACTTTAGTTGTGGATAGCTTCCTGCTGGAAAATGCTAACGGATGATCAATGTCCCCTTATCCATGTTGTTCCAGTACTGCTCCTAATGCAATAGAAGATGCATCAACATGCACATGAAATTCTTTGCTCCAATCTGGAAAAACCAGAATGGGCGTTGTAACCATGTTCTATTTCAGTGTGTCGAAGCTCTATTGAAATTCATTTGTCCACTCATACTGAAAGTACTTCTTCAACAAATTCTCCATTGGTGTTGTAATTTGGGCATATCCTTTGATAAATTTCCTTTTATATCCAGTATGGCCCAGTCCAGTGCGCAGTTGTTTGACTGAAGTGAGAGGTGGCAAATCAACTATAATTGCAATTTTAGATGGGTCAACCAGCAACCCCTGCTTGCATACAATATGACCTAATAGCACTCCAAATGGTGAGAAGAAGATGTATTTCTTCAAATTCAAAGCAATTTGACACTGCCTGCATTTGTCCAACATTAGCCTTAGACATTCAATATGATTTTTCAACAAACTAAGAAAACTCCAGTCATCAAAGTATGCCTCTAAAATTTATGCAAAAATTCTTTGAATGCTTCGACCACCACCCTAGAAAATATGGATGGGGAATTCTTCAATCCAAATGGCATTATTGTATATTGGTAGGATCCGCACTCTGTAGCAAACGTAGTCTTATGACGGTCCTCCTTGGCAATGCGGATCTGATGGTATCCTAAAAAGCCATCTGTAAAAGAATATACTTCCTGGCCTCCCACGTTATCCAACACTTCATCTGTGAATGGTGTAGGGAAAGGGTCTTGTAGACATGCATCATTCAAATTTATGAGGTCCACACAGATCCTGATTTCTCCTATCTTATTTTCTTGTACCACCATAGGGCTGATCCACTCTGACTCTTCGACAGGTTCAATAATTCCTGCTTCCAGCATTCTGTCGAGCTCAATCTTCTCTTTTTCCTTGTATTTTGGGTTCAATCTGTAAGGTATTTGCTTGACTGGATTCACATCTGGTTTCAAAGGTATTCTCATCTCACCCATAGGCCCTTTGATTCCCTTCATATTAGTGAACTTGGTCGGAGACAAGTCCTGATATTTGTGCAATAACTATGTAATCTTGTTAATGGTAGCAGCATCCCAATAATCTCCGACATTGGCAGGCTTCAGTGTCTGCTTTGTCGCAATATTGAATTTCTTTATTTTGATCGGTTGTCCTATGAATGGCAGGTCAATTCCTGGTCCTTCCACATTTTTGTGGCCTTCTGTCTCAGTGATGTTTACCTTCCTCGGATCATAATCTTCATCGACATTAATGTTGTAACATCCTTGCAATTTCTGGAATGTCGTGGTCCATTCATCCTCTTTTTTCTCCAAAGGGAGGCTAGATGCCTCCTTAAATACTTTCTGTCTCACAATCTGTAATTCTTGGTATACCGAAGGAAATTCACTTTCAAACAAAAATGTGATTACAAAATTCTCGATCATACCTTCCCAATCTAAAGTGTCGAGGCACAACTCCGCTTGAAGGTACCAGTTGATAGGGATCGTATCCATCGTGTTAATGAATCTGTGCACCCATTTTTCTCGAGGAATGTCACTCCAGGCCTCTTTGCAGGTTCACACATGGTCCTTTGGGCAAATTCAACCTATGTACCTCACTTTGCAATTCCTACTTGTCCTGAGAACCGCGCTATCATCAAAGTTCGACATTGTGTCCAGTCTATGATGTTTCCTTTGTGCGTCCCCCACCATATTGATGGTGTGGCTTTCATGGAATCATCCATTGCCAAAAGCCTCTGTTGTGTTGGTACACTTGTCTCAAACTCTGATAAGAATTTTTCTAAAGGGTTCAACCCATCAAATGTGGGTAAGTTACTCACTGTTGTGTCGATCCAGCGAACCTCTCTGGTTAGTCTAACACATCTTATGGTAGTTACTTCATACATCTTGTTCTGTCGGTTCTCCAACACTTCTTCTAAGTCTCATGAACACGTGTTGTCTCTTTGCCAGCTTAGATTCCCATCATTTGTAGGATTGATATAATCCTGCTGTTTGGCTGTTAGTTTGTAGATGTTTTCCAGTTTGTACATGTGGTCTTCTTCTCTGATAGGCTCTGTGTATCGAGGACCCTCATTTGGATCTAGAGGTGCAATGACCCTAAGGAAATCTCTTTTAAATTTCATACACCTATTATTTAGATTAACAACAGTAGAATTGTTGAAGGCCCAATCAATTCCTAATAATGCAGGGTAAGGGCAGTTGTCATCAACAATTTCAATTACCTCAAAATCTCCAAAGTTTCTAACTTCATTGATTCCCACAGGGACATTCTGCAATCATCCAAATGGGATGAAAACTTGTTAATTAGCCATTCTAAGCCTGATAGGGGAATATATCAACTTCAGTTTTCCAATCAGTGCCCAGGTTTGCTTCGTCATGACATTGACCTACGACCCTAAGTCGAGGACCACATAGTCTATATCATATTCTCCTATTTCATCATTCAAGTGTAATTCTTTATTTGTCCTTCTCCTTTTCCCAATTTGGTGCACTTCCCTATTCAGTAAGGAGTTTATCTTTCCTAGCTCATACTGCTTGATTAAATCTTCTAATTCTTGTACAATGCTTTTATCTTGAATCAAATTAACACAAGTGCACAAAAATTCCATGAGTTTTCTTAACTCTTTTCCTTCTGTTGGAGACACAGACTGATCAAACACCTGAGGCATGCCATATTCTTTGATTTCTAGTTGTTTCTTTGATGAAGACCCTTGATCTCCTTTGAACTCTTTTCTTGCCTCCTCAAATATCTATCTTTCTTTCTTAGCATCAAACATTGGGGTCTTGTCTGTAGCTTTCCTGAGTCGATGGTCATCTGTAGTCTTTCCTTGGGTTGCTCTATCTTCTCCTGTAGCAATGCCTCCTCGAGTGATAACAACCACCCTAGGGTCTTCTCTGCGAGGTTCAACATATATCAGTTGCACTTGCGGATTTTGTTGAGGTCCTCGTCTTTCCTGAAGCTTAGCTAGCAGCAAAGGGTAGTCCTCGATGACATGCTCGAAGGAATTGCAATAACCGCAGGCTGTGCAAGGGTTATGGTAGTTCCTCACTAAATGTCCTGGCTATGTGCAGTTGTAACAGATTATTTATCCTTGGCCTCAAACCACACCTACTTCTCGTCCTTGTCCTTTGTATCCACTGCGAGGATTGAAACTTCCTCTTCCTCAAAAATTATACTGTGCATTTTTTCCTTCTTGGTGTACTTTGTCTTGGATCGTGTATATGTCTCTTGATATTTCGTGCATCAGGTCAAAGGCCCTACAATATCTATCATCATGCCCTACATACTTACAGAATGTGCAGTACAATTTTGTGGGTGTCTGAACATACTTCTGCATATAGTATCACTCACCAGGACGATGTCGGTTTCTTCATACTTCACACTAGGGCAGGTTAACTTGATTCAAGGGGATCAATGCTCCTGAGGCCAAATGTTCATGAAACAGGGGACAATGTTCTTTATCATGACCTTCAGATCTTCATCTTACACACAAAATATCTTCTCTTTTTTCCTTTCCCTTGTCCTTCTTCATATCCTCAACCTGCAGAGACAAACTAGTAAGCTGGCTCGGGATCTAGCTCATGCTTGAGCTAGATTATCCCATAGGTGTTGATTCAAGCTTCATGGCGATCTACAAAGCTTCTACCTGTGATGCAATCTTCTACTGTATCAGGGGAACTTTTATGTGTGGTAAAAGAGAAGCGATGATCGAACTCATCTCATCTGGTATCTTAAAAGTCAATTGGCCTGTTAGGGTCTTGAATCTATGATCGAACTCCCAAACAAGTTCGACTACCTTCTATTTGATCTCCTTCAGCTCTGTAATACACTGTGACTCTGAATTAGGTTTTTTAAACTCTGCAAACAATGCGTTTTTTATCTCGTTTAGTGGCTTAGGCTGCGTAAGTCCTTGGACAAGATTCATGTACCAACTCAGTGTGCAATCCCTCAACGTAGTGCTAAACTGGTTTCTTTCAACAGCTTCATTGGTAATATTTTTAATGTTCCATATGGCTCACATAGGAACCAGTGTTGATCAAGATCTTCAAATTCATCTCCTTTAAAGATAGGGAGTCCCATCTCATCTGCCATAAAGCTGCCTAGGTTTCCTGTTCGAGTAGATGTTGAACTACTAGTAATAGTAGTCTGCAGACTCTGGTGATTCAGAATATTCTGATTACTTAGTGTTTTTGAAATAACATAAGGATTGATATTACTTACTTCAATGGTCTGTGCAGTTCTTGATGTTTCCATCTCATTCTGGAAAATTTCTTCAACTTCCTCTTCCTCTGCTCTAGTGGGTTCTGAATGTTCTTCGTCTATCAGATCTACCTCTTCTCCACTGTAGAAACCCTCATCTCCGTAGTTTTTCTTGAACAGGTTCTCAAGGTGAACCCCTCATAATACTTTCCCACTGTGCGTATGTCCAGCTTCTGTGTCGCTGTCAGTGTCTGAATTCTTGAACATTAGCCTTTTCGGATCCAACCAATCTACTATATCTTCAAGACGTTCTTTTCATGCAACAACATCTTGATTCTTAGCTTCATAAATTGTAGAAATTTTCCTCTGGTTCCTTTGAAGAAGTATCTCTCATCTTGGCTATATGTTTATGTTCTGTCAACAACAAATTCGGTGATATACCCTCCAATGGTACTATCGAACCAGTGATCTACAACCCTTGATACAAAATTGTTGACTCTCTTAACCTTCTTAATCAACTCCGACGTCCAGACCACAAGAGGTCTATATCTAATCTCGAACTGGGTATCGGCTAACCTAGCTAACCACTTGTATATATCTTTATGGATTCCTCCAAAGAATATCTCTTGAATATCGATGAAGATGTGTCTCTGCAGCCAGCCTTCAATACTTATCTTAGGGTTCTTATTTTGGGCTTCAACGAAGTCCCTCTCTTGATCCTCTATCCACTTCTAAATCTCTGTCTTTGATGGGAACCAACTTGAAATTTCCTTACATAGATTCTTGTCATGGCAACGGAACCATTTGTTGGCACAAGGTCAGACCCAAGGTTCACTCCAAGAGTGCACCAACAAGCCCTAACTATTGGCCCTTTCGGTAGCACCTGTGAAGTAGATGCAGTCTCACCCGAAGCAGCTAAGAGGGGGCTTGCAGGACAAAAATGTCTATAACCAGGGGAATATCAAGTGGATCTATCACAACAACAATACAAAATTCATATAACACTTACCAACTAGGTCTATCCTGCATAGCTATAGATCCGATCTAACATAATACTGTAAATAACAATATAACAATGATAGAGATCTAGGCATCAATCACACATACGACGCAAAATATATGTGGTTCACCCTCTCTCTAGGGATACGTCCATAGAACTGTGCTTATGATTTATTAAAGTAAAGCATACAGTTCTTATCTGCGCTCTTATCTAGAAGATCTTCCTTCTTCTCTCTCTTTCTCTCCCCTTCCTGTGCACCCAACTGTAAGACTTTACCTTCACACACAACTGAAGATCTCACAATACAATCCTCTCCCTCCACAACAGAGCTATAAAAACAATATCATACCAATACTCAATGACCAACCCGACCCGGGTCCTCTTGACCTTTATTTATACATTACAATCCCTCACCGAAAGCCTTAGGTCAAAACCTACATGCCAAAACCCTAGATACAAAAACTCTAGGTGTCTAAAACCCTAGGTCAACTTGACCCGCTTTTTTGGGGCTTTGCTAGCCTGTCTTTCCTTCTTCATCACGCGGTGCTCCAAATCATCCAATAATGGTTTTATCTACTTGTTGAGTTGTCCATGTTCCTTCTTCCTTGCTAATCTGTCATCCCTGATCTCCTCATCCAACGACTTTATTTTCCACACTTCACTCCATCTTTCCTGCTCTTTTTCTCACTTCGACTCAGGGACAGTTACTGTGTCTCCCATGAAGCTCACTTTTTACCTTCCCTTCCTTGTTCTTCACTTCCTTCCATAACCACGGGCCAACATGAAGGTTGAATTTCTAGATCTCAGATCAACAACATTGATAATGGTTTATTGCATGACTTCTGCCAAATATTCGTAGGCCATTGATTCAACAGAAGGTTGCATCACAACTCAAGGCTCTGGAAATTGCAATGAAATTGGAACCATCCACTGTAGGAGACACTTGAGGGATAACACAAGTTCAGACATAGTTGATTTCTTTGAATATTCAACTGGAAAAACTTAAAAAAGGAAAAGAGAAATGAGAACAAGTATGGTGTACCAAGTGTAGGAATGAAGGCCATCACAAGGATGAATGTGCAACATTCACATAGTATTTGGAAATTGGAGCATTGAATCCATTACCATGAGGGGGGTATTGTGATATATGTAAGAAATGGGGAAATCATCCAATTGAATGTCCATTACTACAGAAGTATCAGAGTACACCAAGGAACTTGTTTTGCAACTTTTACAAGTTGGTTGGACATGAAGAGAAGGATTATCACGCATTCGATTTGATGAGGGAGAATACTTCAGATATGTACAAGATTTAGGAGGAGAATATTGTGACAAATGGATGGGGTCAACAATATAATAATCAAAGAATATTTATTCCAGGGAACAGAGGAAATTTTGGCAGAGGTCGAGGAAGAGGAAATTTTGGTAGAGGAGGAAGAGGAAGGATAATATGATATAATTGTAATCAACCAGGGCACTTAGCCTGCAACTTTCCAAATTTGTGTACAATGTGAACATATTGTAGAGCATTGTATCATGTGATATAATATTTTCCTCAACTAGTTTCAAAATGGCAGGCCAGAGGGAACTAGAACTAGAATCCAAATCAGAATGTGCAGAAAATATCAGTCGATGAACGCAATGGAGGTCCAAGAATAACAATTGTTATGCACAGAGGAGATAGAACGATAGTTGATATTATGATGGAGGGAATCATACTGAGAAATGGGTAAGGAGGTCAGCAGTACCGATGTCAATCTTTGATCCTCAACAAGAAAAGGAGACATATTAGAGGGAAAGGAAGGAGGTACTTGAATAGGATTGGGGAAAATCAACATCATTTGTGCCTCATGTCAGAGATTGCATTGCACCAAAGAAACCAAATGGGAAAGTAAGAATGCTAAAATAATTCTTGAGAATTTGCATAGAGATAATTAAATATGAACCTTCACTGAAAACACTATATGAGATGATTGATCACTATACACAACAAAGTGAAACTCCCATCGCACAAAGGGTGGTGAATCAAGTACCACGCAGAAAGAGGACCAATGTATAATTTAAATTCAGTGAAAAAATTGAGGCATATGATGTCGATAATGTTAACTTAGACTTGGGGTCTGATGTTAATGTATTTCCTAAACAGACTTGGGATATGATGGGAAAGCCAAAGCTAGTTTGGTCTCTTGTTCAGTTAAGGCTCGTGAATCAACACAAAATAGTACCGAGTGGTCGAATGACAGGAGTGCCTGTGAACATGGATGGGGTGTGCAGTGTAGCAAAAATTGAGGTTATTGAGATCACGAATGTCAGTCGACCATATCCAACATTGATGGGACTGGAATGGGTGTTTGATAATCAGGAAATCATAAACCTGAAAAAGAGGGAAATGGCATTTGAAGTTAGATATCTGAGAGTTTCTACACCATTGGACCCAACAGAAGGAAAGAGATACATAGAACCAGTAAAAGGAAATGGAATTAATAATTTATGTAACATGACTGCATGGATGGATGATTATGTCAACCTTAATGAATATGGAGTGCTAATTTGGAGAAGTATTAGTTCATGTGCATCATACTCAATAGAGGGTATAGAGCATTAGCAACAAAGGATGCATGAAGTATAAACGAGATGATGTGCATGCATGACTCAATCCTTACACTGTATTGGAACAGAGTTATGTGATCCATCTAGGCATGATGGATTAACTGATATAAGTTTATTTGTAAAGGCATTTGAGTTGTAGGTACCTAAACAACAAAGATTGTTAGAAATAGATGTTTTCCTAGAAGCGATTCCAGCCAAATGGTGGGATGCACATAGAGAGGGGATTAAATATTGGTCATAGTGTAGAAGACTAATGTAGGTAAGGTTTCATACTAAGGTAGAAAAAATTGCACATAAATATATAGGAGAGAATGACCTAGCGGGTCATGTTGAGAATTGTAGGAGATTATGGAGCTCAGTATCAGAGATAGAGTAGATGCATAAATTTATACACACACTAGACACAATTTCAAAGAAATGGTATTTTGAATTGGAAACGTACAGAGAAACAACAAGATGGGACGAGTTGGTCTAGAGGTTCAAAATCACATTTACATTTGAACATGAATCCCCATTGATAGATGCAATGCTACAGGCTATTCAAATTAATATATTCTCAGAAGAAGGGCCGATGGAGGTAGTACCACTATGCAGTGCACACAAAGCTAATATGACTATCCATAAGTTATTAGGGTGCGACAATGTTGTTGAGGAAGAACAGGATGAAGAATATGCAAGGAATGTACAAGTACCTGAAACAAAAGGAGAACGAGTAGTAGAAGGGACATAGATTGAGTATGCCACATACAAACAACCTATAAATACGTTGAAGGAAAACATTGGGATGACAAAGAACCCAAAGTTTGTGCAGATAGGATATTATTGGAGTGATGAGACAATAGAGAAGATTGTAGACTTGCTGCAAGAATATTAGAACCTATTCCCATATACATTCTCAGAGATGAATGGGATATTTGGGGACTTAGGTGAGATGAATATTCCATTGAAACCAGGTTCTAAGGGAGTGCGACATATACCTTACAGGTTAAATCCAAAATATAAAGAGAAGGTGAAATTCAAAATAGTCAGGATGTTGGATTCATGAATCATTGAACCCATGGAGGAATCAGAGTGGATCGGTCCAATGGTAGTTAAAGACAAGAAGAAAGGAGGAATCAATATTTGCATGGATCTGAGGAAGATGAATGATGCATGTTTACATGACCCATTTCCAACACCATTCACATATGAAGTACTAGAGAATGTAGGAGGCCAAGAGACTTGATCATTCATAGATGATTCTCAGGGTACCATCAGATAAAAATTGCACAAGAAGACTCTTACAAGACCACATTGACTATAGAGTGGGGAAGTTATCAATATAAAATAATTCCCTTTGGACTGAAGAATGGCCCTAGAGTGTTTTCCAGAGTTTTGGTAGCAATGTTCAAGGAATTTATTCATAAGTTCTTGGAAATATACTTAGACGATTGGATTGTGTTCAGTCTACTAAAGGATCACATAGAAGTACTCAGAATGATGTTGGATAGGTGCAGACAGAGTCAGATTTCGCTAAACCTGAAAACGTGTATTTTTTGTGGACCGTTTGGAATTTTTTAGGCCATGTAGTCTGGAAGAAGGGATTACTAGTGGATCTAGTCAAGGTTGCAGTAATTCTGGATTTAGAACCACCTAAATAAGTTAGAAAACTAAGGGAAACTCTAGGTCACACTATATATTACAGGAATTTTATCAAAGGATATGTGTAGATCACAATACCAATGGAAAAGTTTTCAAAGAAGGAAGCAATGTTCCAATGGAATGAGGACTGTGAGAAGGGATTGGACACCTTGAATAAAAAACTAGTAACCACGCTGATTTTGATCTTTCCATATTGGAAAAAGGAGTTCCATGTTCATGTAGATGCATCGTCCATATCATTGGGCACAATAATCTCTCAACCCGGGGAGGGGGACTTAGATCACCCAATTGTGTTTGCAATTAAGAAGGTGTCTATAGCTATAAATAAATAGACCACTGTAGAACGAGAATGATTGAAAATGGTATATGCGCTACAAAATTCCATACATTATTTATTGGGGTCTCACTTTAATATGTACACAGACCATTCTACATTAAAATACCTAGNTGGGGGGGGGGGGGGAATATGTATATGACTGTTTTTGTTCCAGGAATTTGATTTTGAGGTTCAGGTGAAACCTGAGAAGTTGAATGTAGGGACAGATCATCTATCATACATATTATTAGGATAATATGCAGACAATTTAGATGACAACTTACCATATGCACACATATTTGTAGTTAAAATGGTGTATGATTACTTATTGGACATCGTATAGTTTATAAATACAAGAATGTCTCCACCATAGATGACGGTGGCACAGAAGAAAAAAATGGTAGTGAAAGAAACACATTATCAGTTGATTGTAGGGGATTTATACAAATTGGGAGAAGACAAAATATTTAGATGATGTGTGTTGGAACATGAAAGAGCGATGATACTCACAGACACACATGACGTGATTGGAAGAGGACATTATGTAGGGAAGGTGACTTCAAAAAATATTTTGTGCATATGGCTATGGTGGCCTACACTTCATGAATATGCTAAGGAATATTTCCATTCATGCGATGTATGTCAAAGAGTGCGAAAGCCATCCAGGAGGGATGAAATTCATTTAAAACCACATGTTACCTTGCAAGTATTTGATAAATGGGACATATATATTTTGCATACATATTTTAGGTTGGTCTGTGGGAAAGAAGCAGTGATGCCAATGGATTTCATTCTACCTATTTCGCGCATTACAATGATCACTGATCTATCAAACTCTGGTGCAATAGAGGATATATTGTCATAGTTAGTAAAACTTGAGGAAGATTGGTTTGTTGCACATTTCCATCAACAAGTTCAGAAGGTAAGAGAGAAGGATTGGCATTATAGACACATTAAACATAAAATGTTTCAAGTGGGATACTTAGTATTACTTTATGATAGTAAATTTATGCAGCACCCAGGGAAGTTTAGAATGCACTAGTTAGGACCATATGTGATTTAGAATGTTACAAAGACAAGTGTTTCACAGTTGGAAACCATGAGTGGAGAATTCATTGGAAGAATGGTGAATGGAAGTCAACTGAAACTCTATAGAGATAGCCGACAGTCTCTGTATTAGTTTGGGATATGCCATACCACATGTATCATAGTAACTGTACTATAGTAGGAAGGAAAAACACAAAAAAACAAATAAAAAGTAGAAAAATGAAGAAAATAAAATAAAAAGTAGACATAGAAAAATAAAAAAGATTATAGAGTACAAGTCATAGAATATTGTGTAGAAGGGATAATTATCATGCATCATGACAAAACTGCGCCAATTAACAAAAGAATACATAGAAGAAAAATATTGTGAAGCAACATATGTCAAATCACAATAGTTGCACAATTTGGCATTAATAAGACCATTAAAATCATTAACGCATGAAATGACGACAATAATGTGGTAATGTCAAGTCATAAATATGTTGTATAATATCAAATGGTAATATCCTCCATAAATCATGACACATTGGTAGTACGAGGGAAAAATCACACAACAGAGTTGGTAATAAAGACACATTTATTTAACCATTCATTGACCGCGTTGGTGGATTGGAAAAGTGAGTTAAGGCATGACGAGACATGAACAGTTGGAAATAAGGAAAAAATGCAGTCGAATGCTTCTAAGCGTAAATAATTTTTACCAAGAGAGCATGCAAGAGAGAGTGAACCAGAGAAAACCAGAGTGAACCCGAGTGATTTAGAGATGAACTACAACTACAACAGAACAACCACAAATCAAGTAATGGAAATTGTCGCAAAAGACAATAGCCCCGCCAAAAGTTGGAGTGCCATCAATAGAGGCATGAAACAAATCAAAATGACCAGAAATTGCATCAGAGGTTGAGGAAATACTTGGATCGTCGGCTTCAACTTCACAAGAAAGTTTCCACAGAGATTATATCCCACCAAGGAAAGATTATGCGTTGCAATTAAAAGTACCAAAAAATCGGAAATACATGTTGCAAACATTACTAGTCCCACTTAGTGTAAGTATTGAAGGAGACGTGCTTGGAAAGGTTTCCTCCCTGAAGTTTGTGTACCACAATATGAAAAACGAGCATAAATTCCCCAATATGTCCAAGGAAAAGTACTTGTGCTCTAAGAGTGTATCAGGCACAAGAGAGATATTGTTAGAAACATATGTATCGAGAATAGGACTGGAGAAGTTGGGAATACCAAACCTAATGGAGATTCCACACTTCATACGCAACCTAGAAATTGATGCCCGTGTTAAATTATTGCTCAAATGCATCCATGGAGGGACACTTTGGCTTGACCCATCAATATCAATCAATATTGCATAGATTGTGTGGATCACAGGGCTACCAAAAGCCAGAGAGGATTTGACCACTTTTTTCAACAAGGTATGGGAGAGAGCCCTATAAGAAAAAATGAAGGATAAATTTCACAACTTCAGGGGGAAAAGGCAATTGGATGTCACAAACATCAATGATGACAGTGTTCGGTTTGCAACACATGTATTTTCCTACAAGTTGTTGTGAAAATGTTGTATGAACGAAGTACCAATTGTAGTGATTGTAGCCGTAGAAAAATTCTCTTAAGGGGTCGAAATGAACTAGGCCACCTTTGTTGGAAGATTGGTTGTTGTCATTGATGTCAACCCTAGTCATGGGTTTTGGAACGCAAGATTGATGAAGGTATTTGGACATGAAGGAAAATGCACATGTAGATACAACACCCATGGATGGATAGTATACATCATATTGTTTCCGGTGGTATGTGGCACATCACGTGGATCCTCATGGTTGAGGACAAATGAGTTTTTGAATATGACAAAGTGAATTGTACATGTAGGCCCTGAAGATAATTAAAGAAAAGAATTACAAAATAAGAAAGTGTCAGGTCAACCCTAATGTTAAAAAGAAGTGACATAAATGCTATAAATAAACATAATTATACATTCATTTGATACAAGTCAAATTTCAGAGGAAATAAGAAGTAAAAGAAGGCCGGATTTCAAGGGAGGATGAAGTCTTTTGGTGATGTGTTCTAAGGTATGTTATTTTCAGGTCATCTTACCATTTTTCCTATAACTTTTTTTTTTAGAACGATTCAGATGGTGAAATCGCTATGGTATTGAGAAGACATATCAAGGTACCTTTGGTAAAAAATTTATTTCTTGATTCACTATAATTATGGAGATACACTCTGTGGAAGATAGGGTTTGTGACCAGTCCTGAAGCTAGTCAATAAGAAGGTGTTCCAGGTAAAACAGTCATAACTTTTTCATACATAATCCAAATTAAGTGAGACCACTTCCATTGGAAATCATACAGACTGTAGTTTCGGTTATGTGAGTTTCAGAATCGCATGTTAAATATTGAGCATGGGGCATGCTATACAAGTTGGGTCTTCTGAATAGACCAAAATTGAATAAAGTCTACCATTCTTTCTATAACCTCTTTTTGGGGAGGATTCAAGGAGTGAAAATTGGAGGAATTTCAGAGAATACATTGAATAATATTATCTAAAGGATCAGAGTACTCCAATAATTGAAGAATTGTAGAAATTGAAGAAGTCTCAGGAAGCATTATCAGGTTCTATGTGATGATTGGTTGATGGTGATGATTTAATGTAAAGTT
>ML783847.1:529447-545119 GCA_009831015.1 Picea engelmannii
ATGGTTGAGGAGAAATGAATTTTTGAAGATGACAAAGTGAATTGTACATGTAGGCCCTGAAGATAATTAAAGAAAAGAATTACAAAATAAGAAAGTGTCAGGTAGGCCCTAATGTTAAAAGGAAGTGACATAAATGGTATAAAAAAACATCATTATACATTCATTTGATACAAGTCAAATTTCAGAGGGAATAAGAAGTAAAATAAGGCCGGATTTCAAGGGAGGATGAAGTCTTTTGGTGATGTGTTCTAAGGTATGTTATTTTCAGGTCATCTTACCATTTTTTCTATAAAAAAATTTCTAGAACGATTCAGATGGTGAAATTGCTATGTTATTGAGAAGACATATCAAGGTACCTCTGGTAAAATGTTCAGCTCTTGATTCACTATAATTATGGAGATACACTCTGTGGAAGATAGGGTTTGTGACCAATCCTGAAGCTAGTCAATAAATAGGTGTTACAGGTAAACCAATCATAACTTATTCATACAGAATCCAAATGAAGTGGGACCACTTCCATTGGAAATATTACGGAACACAGTTTTGGGTGTATGAGTTTCAAAATCAGATGTTAAATATTGAGTGCAGGTCATGCTGTACAAGTTGGGTCTTCTGAATAGACCAAAATTGAATAAAGTCTACCATTCTTTCTATAACCTCTTTTTGGGGAGGATTCAAGGAGTGAAAATTGGAGGAGCTTCAGAGAATAAATTGAATAATATTATCTACAGGATCAGAGTACTCCAAGAATTGAATAATTGTAGAAATTGAAGAAGTCTCAGGAAGCATTATCAGGTTCTATGTGATGATTGGTTGATGGTGATGATTTAATGTAAAGTTTTATTATCTTTCATATATTCTTGGGTGGAAGGAAGGGGCAAGGATGGAGAGTTCAAATCTATCTTGATATTGGAGGATTGTATCTTCCTCTTGGAGTTTTATCCCCCCCTTTACATTTGGAAGTTGTAGCTACCTTTGGAAGTCATTACTTCCCTTGAACAATAACTATTGATTATTTCTCATATATTGTGCATGGTTTATTGTGGTGTATTGGTGTAACTCTTATGCTATTGTTCATTGCTCATTGTATATAGTTGAATGGTTTAAGTATAAGTTGAAAAAAGTTTTAAATTGTTCTTGATACTGATTCACCCCCCTCTCAGTATCAACAACCTTCTTGGTAAATCAATTTTTAACAGATTGTATTGAGGCACAGGAGAATGGTACCAAATTTCATTATGCATGGATTTTGATTTTGATTGCACTGGAAGGATGGAAGGAACTGGGCTATTACCAACAGATGGGAACATATGATGGAGGTATTATGGTCGCATGGTATACCAACTTATGGAATATGCCAAACAAAAGGAGGCAACAAGACAATAATGTTACATTTTGTGTATACTTTGATCATATCAGATATTTAATTGAACATACACTGCGCATCTTAGCTGAGATAGTGGAAACCTATAAGGATATTGTTCACTTCAAATCATGCATGCACCATATGTACGTGCAAGAAAAGAAGGACGTTGCACGCCAATGATTTCCAATCAACTATAAGTTGAAAACAAAGGATGTATGCCTAATCGTGAATGATTGGGAAGATGGGTGGAAAACCCCAGCAAAACAAATGGGGGACTTGGAAGATGAATAAGAGAAGGATAAGAGGGATGAAGGCATGGATGAGGGACATGGGAACAATTAGAATAATGGCGCAGGAAACACGTATGACCCATCAACAACAAAAGCACAATAGACAGTCCCCAAGACAGGAGAAAAACAAAAGGATAAGGAGAAGGAGCTAGGAGGAGGGGAACAAAAGAAGACTAAAGTGCACAGGGAAACCCTAGTTTATACTTTTAACAATGACGACATGGACCAAATTAGATACCAAGTACAAGACTCCACAGAGGAAGTCACTGAGGAAGAAACCAAGAAACAAGTAGAGCACCAACATAGGGTGTAAGATCAATTGGAAACACTCCAAAAACTCTTGGAAGAATCCATCATAAAAAAAGAGCACAGGATAGAGGGAGCAACGTCCACACTTTCGGTGGTGGAAGAAGAGACTGCTCATCTAATCTTAACCCAACTAGAATCTGGGCACAAAACACTACAAATTGAGACATATGCACTTGAATTTACAATAACTGAATTACAAGAAAAAGTGAATGCGCTAAAACATATGAACATAGTGGCATAGAAGATGCCAATACACAGAGTACAAGAGCTGCAAATAGGCCTTTTGTAAGATATTATTATCTGAGGAGATGAAGCACACTGAGAGATGAAAATAATAATGGATGAAAGATATTAGATGCAACAACAATATGGCACTGCACTCCAACATAAGAGGGAAGTTGAATGGCAATTGGAATAAGTAATGAAATACAAGAACAAGGCTGAGGAAAGAGTAAATAAATCCCTTAAGGAAAAGGACGAAGCTAAAATTATGGCGCATAAAACACAAGAGCCCGTCCAAAAATTATATAAGGAAATTTTGGAAGTCCCTATAGTAGTAGAAGATACTATGGAAGAACATGTATTGAAGATCAACAAAGTCATCAAATAATTCCAATCATAGGTATAGGAACTACAATTGTGAAGTACGCCATGCAAACCATAAGAAGTAAGGAAGGAAAAACACAGAAAAACAAACAAAAAGTAG
Source organism: Picea engelmannii (assembly GCA_009831015.1). Classification (NCBI taxonomy): domain Eukaryota; kingdom Viridiplantae; phylum Streptophyta; class Pinopsida; order Pinales; family Pinaceae; genus Picea; species Picea engelmannii. The sequence goes on from ML783847.1 coordinate 532,119, forward strand.
AAAAAGGAAGAAAATAAAATAAAAAGTAGATATCGAAAAAATAAAAATATTATAGAGTATAAGACATAGAATATTTCATAGAAGGGATGATTATCGTGCATCATGATGGAAATGTGCCAATCAAAAAAATAATACACAAAAGAAAAAAACTGCAAAGCCACAAATGTTAAAGGACAACAGTTGCACAGTTTGGCATTGATAAGACCATAAAAAATATTAAAGAATGAAACGACGATGATAATATGGTAATGTCATGTCATAAAGACGTTTTGTAATCTTAAATGATAAAATCCACTGGAAGACAAGACATATTGGTAGTACCAGGAAAAAATCACACAACGGAGTTGGTAATAAAGCCACATTTATTTAACCATTCATTGACCACATTGGTGGATTGGAAAAGTGAGTTAAGGCATGAAGAGACATGAACAGTTGGAACGAAGGCACAAAATAAGTCAAAGGTTGGTAAGCATAAATCATTTTTACTAAGAGATGCATGCAAGAGAGAGTGAACCAAAGAAAACTAGTGAACCGAGTGATTTAGAGATGAAATACAACTACAATAGAACAACCACGGAGAAGGTAATGGAACTTGTCGCAAAATACAATGGCCTCGCCAAAAGTTGGGGCACCATCAACAATGACATGAAAGAAATCAAAATGACTAGCAGTGGCACATAAGGTTGAGAAAAGACTTGGAGTGTCAACTTCATCTTCACAAGAAAGTTTCCACAGGGATTATATCCCACCGAGGAAAGATAATACATCGCAAGTCAAAGTACCAACAGATGGGAAATACCCTCTGGAAACATCACCAGTCCAACATGTTGTAAGTATTGAAGGAGAAATTCTTGGAAAGGTTGTCACCCTCAAGTTTGTGTATCACAATATGACAGGCGAGAAGAAATTTCCTGATCTAGTGAAGCAAAAGTACTTGTGCACTAAGAGCATACTGAGCACAAGAGAGATATTGTTGGAAACATATGTATGGGAATACTAAACCTACTAGAGATTTCACACTTCGGATTTAGCCTGGAAATTAATTTTTGTGTTAAGTTATTTCTCAACTACATCCATGGAGGGACATTGTGGCTTGACCCACCAGTATCAATTGATACTGCATAGACTGTTCAGATCACAAGGCTACTTAAAGATGGAGATGATCCGATTACTTTGTTCAACAAGGTAGGGAAGAGAGCCCTATAAGAAAAAATGAAGGATACATTTCACACCTTCAGGGGGAAAATGGGATTGGATGTCACAAATATCAATGATGAAAACGTTCAGTTTGCAGCATAGGAAATTTCCTACAAGTTGATGCAGTGATTGAAACCACAAAAAAATTCTTTGAAGGGGTTGAAATGAACTAGGCCACCTTCTTGGTAAATCAATTTTTTACAGACTGTATCGAGGCACAAGCGAAGAGTACCAAATTTAAATATGCATGGATTTTTATTTTGATTGCAGTGGTAGGATGGAAGGAACCAAGATATTACCAACACATGGGCACATCTGATAGAGGTAGTATGTTCGCGCAGTATGAAAACTTATGGAATACGCCAAGCAAAAGGAGGCAACTAGAAAATAATGTTACATTTTTTGTATACTTTGATCATATCAGATATTTAATTGAACATACACCGTGCATATCATTTGAGATAGTGGAAATTCCTTCAATATTATGTTCTAGGTCTCAAGGAAGTTATTGGTTTTGATTCCCCTCAAGTTTGTCTCCTTCTTGATTCTTTGCTGACATTTTCACAATAGACAATTTTTTTATGATTGTAACAATAAATATGTTCGTTAGATTTTTCCATCAAAATACAATTCTGGTGCTTCCCTGATGTTCAAGCGTTGTAACCTACAACTATGATACCATATGTAATGTACCCCAAATTTCATAAAAATAAAAAAAATTGTCAGGGAAATCTAAAGTCTATTATTCATAACAAATTGTTCGTGACACAAGAACGTAATCTGTTATACATCTTATTCCAATAATTATACACATAGAAATTCTTACTCCACTGGATTATCCATTCTAAAGGTTTGAAGGAGATATAAACCCAATCTATCTCCTACTGTTATATTTCAGCATAGTGTTATTATTAGATTTGAGTTATACATATTTTGTATTGAAGAATTAGCGGCTAGGCATGTCAAGGTCCATAGCTTAGGCATTAATCTTACATTAACCATGTTATCCATATTATAATAGGTAATAAGATATGTTTATAATACATGTAAGTGATATAATCCATATCCATAATAGTTAAAACACTAGTGACCATAGGATTGAAATAGGGGTCATAACCATCCAAGTCCAAAACCTATGCGCTAGGGTTTATAACACTACATAACAATATACCACCTTACCATAGTATTAACAGACTATATTTAAAAAGGAAAAATTGCTATATGCATACAACAATGAAGTTATATACCTACGCTATACACTAACATAACCATTGATCCAAAGTTACACGTAAATACATAGCTTTTAAGTGGTTCATAAAGACATAAATGAGGATGACAGGTCAGTCTGAACCACGATATTATAACTATGGGAATTTATGCTAGGTCGGGTCCATTAATGGTGATATACCACCAATACTCTCCAGGCCTAACATTACAGGAAACCACCTACTATGGGCTTGCCACCTCGGTTGGTTTCACATGGCATGGTATGGGTGGCATACCTTTCACTCTTATCCACTACCACGGGGCATGATATGCCATTACACCCCTCGTAGTCATTCCCTTGCACTGGGTTACTCTGTATTTTACTCCTGCGATCGGTAGTATTGTTTGGCTCTCTGGAGGATGGTAGTATTGGAGTTATGGAAAGGTTTCCATAGGCACAGTAAGTATTTATCCAAAACTTGTGTTCTCTATGACATGTATTCTTTCTGCAAAATCATTCTCTGTGCAATGTATTCTTTATGCCAAAACAAAACATTCTTTGTCGGGTGTAACACATTCTCTAAGTAATTCCTTCATTGTCTAGTATAATATTATGTATGTGAGGTTCCAAGTCACATACTCTATGATTTTATTTTTGTTTGAGGGTTGATATTGTATGATGAATTTCACCTCCATAGGCATTTCATTCCAGACTCCACCACGTTAAAGATTTAATTTGTGCATTTAACCCTTTCAGTTTACCACTCACTTTGATAGTGTGACTGTGTTTCTTCTTCTGGATATCAATCCTCAAACTCTAAATCCTTCGGGCTCCTTCTTAATCCACCCGTAGTCAGAACTGATTGTTTTCAAAGGCTAAATCCTCGTTTTGGTTTCAAGTTTTTATAGAGGTCATTATCCTGCGAACCTTGTCTAGAGGTTAATTTGTAAGGAAAATACCCGATAGATACAGAGGCCTATCGAGAAGACCATGTGTAAGGTCATGGATGAATAGTATTATACTTGAATTCCATCTTTCGATCAAAATCTTCAAATATTCATACACTTAAGGGATTTGTTACAAACTTTGATTAATTTTCAACTCTGTATGCCAGATTCATAATGATAATCTATATTTTTTTATAGGGCATGGTAAAATCCCGTGTTCATTGAAATAGCAGTAACACCCCTTTGTATGTATTCATTTGTTATAGAATTTATCTTCCAAGAAGAATCGTTCTCTATCCCATGGAACCATCGACAAAGGCCTTTACTTGATCGGTCGTCTGATACAAATAAACCATTTACGTAATTTAAGGTTCTCTTATGTTCGGAAACTCTATACTAACAAAAGAAAAGGTATCCTTGTTTATTATCCATTATACCCTAATCTTGTATTCATTCACCACATCATCTGTTGACAGTCTGAGGCAAGATAATCATAGGTTTTGAACATGTTTTTGTGCTATTAAAATTTAACTTATGAATTTGGTTCTTACTGTAATTTTTTTGTGCACTCAGTTTTCATCCTTTTCACTTCTGTAAATGCTTCTTGGCTTGCATTTCTTGCTATGATCGTTACCATATAGAAAATTATGACTATATCACATCATGTGCGTCTCTGTCATTACTTCTTAATTAATATTTTCTTTACTACAAGAATTATCCTAGTCGAAAAATTCCATCTGTGTATTATGGAACCAAAGAATAGTTTTTTTTTAAATGTTAGCTTCTCCACGGTAATTTATTTCCATTCTCTATCCCTCTGCATGGGGTTTGGTAATTTCGTCGAGGTAATATTTATTGGTTCATTGGTACTATTTTAGTTTTCTAACTCCACCCCTATATTAAATCGTTTAATGGCCTGATATTCTTCTTGATTACAGTTTGTATTTTGGTTAAATGTTCTCTGTACTTTACAATGAAAGATGTGTATAGGGATGAAAAACTACATAAGCTTGTTTTTTTCTTTTAATTCTTTCGCAAGTAAGTGAATTTCTCATGTATGTCAACTGATGATGGGTTCCTTTGTCTTGCGAGGGAACCCATCAAAATATTTACACACCCACTCCCCTTCCTGGGACTTGGGTCGATTGTTTTGCAAGGTAACGAGGGTACTACGATATGAAATCGGGATCCAAGATAAGTATACTTTGACTCTTTTATTTATTTCATTCTTTAATGGTTTGTACATTAGTAAGTTACTAATGCTATAGTATGGCTCTATTACATTTTGGAAGAAGAGACAATGCACTTGGTGAAGTAAGCAGCCTATCCACAAAAGGTATTCGAGTTCCATATCTCTTCCACCAGTCCATGCACACACTCACAGTCAATTTCATGTAGTCTTCTTAAAACTCTTTAGATTAGCTATGGGGTTCTTGGTCTACAGAAACCCAAAATGTAACATTTTGGTCAGTGACCCGTTGATTGTAATATATATATATATATATATATTTCAAGTATCATGTGATCTACTGTATCATATATCTTTCTTTGATAATTGATAAAAGAAAGTATTGGGACTTTTATACTCGACATAATAGCAGAAAATTCAATATAGTCTATTTATACTTTTCCTTTTGAAGTATTTGATTATATACAAGAATGAAAAACAATCAAGAAAATAGATCTATTATTGCTAATAGGAACATATACACAATTTGTATACTTATATATATACTAAACCTTAATAACACACCACTACAGGTATTATTACACAATGGAAAACCAAAAAACTAATATGGCTATACAATCCTCTTAAACAACTTATTCTTATAAGTATAGTACTATAAAGTATGGCATCAATTGTATAATATCAATAATAAAACATTAATTATATAACATCAACAATTTGAGTACATAGTTGAGATACATATATGAAAACTGATTCTTGGAAAACAAATGGAACAACCACATTCCACCCAATTGTAGAAACATAACAACCATGATCACTTGTCTTGATCACCCCCTAGCTTGATGCTATAGTGGGAAAACCCCCCTACGGACTACACTAGGGTTCTAAAGTGCAGGAAAAGATAATTGTCTAAAGTCTCCTACTTTTAACCACTATCCCGACAACACCCTACATTCATATATAAAGTACAAAGTATAGGGATCCGATAGTCTTACCTTGAACTCCGCATCCAGTGTCAATCCCAATGCGTTCGGTCGCTTCTAGACTCCAAATATCCTCCCAAGACTGACCTACATTCACCAAAAGACAAACAAGAAAGTACGAGCAAGCATTCTATATATGGATTAGCGGGCTAGATGTCATAAAAAAATGTAAATCGTACATAGAGATAAAACACATCATATGGAAGGACGACAAAAGTACTTTATATTAATCTCATAATGTCACTTACAAAATGAGATCGGTGACTTCTCCTCGAACTTGGTCCTAGGCTCCTCTTCACCAAGCTCCAACTGCTTCAATGTATCCTTCTTCTCTCACACTTCTCTATAGAGAATAGGCATAGGTTTATGGATGAGGAAAAAGGGCAAGAATGGGGAATTTTGGCTCAAACTCACAATGTGGTTGCAAATTCTTAGGGCAAGGGGGGATTAGGAAATGGGTAGAGTTTCACTACTTTCATGCTGATCCCTAGAATGGGACCCTAACACCTTCTTTTATATGCCAAAAAGATAGTTATTTGGTTGGGTGATGGGCTATGGGCGGTCAATTGGTGAGGAAACTACCCAAAAGCCTGTATTCCCTTGCAACTTTTTATTTTTTGCAACTTTTGTGTGTATACGCAGGTTGTAATGGTGCAACTAGAATACGTACGCATGCAGTAATGGTGCAGCTAGAATACATATGTGGGCAGTAGTGGTATAGGGCACGCACATCTTCAAAAATTTGGTTTTTAAGAAGAGCTATTCAATATTGGCTTGGAAAAAATAGTAAGTACAATGCCCTACTCTTAGGTATGCATGTCTGGTGAAAATTAGGTTTATAACAAATGGCCCCTAATGTGTGAGGTCAGAAGAGCATCTGATGGCCGAAATAAATTACAAATTTTTACCAACGTATGAAGCGAGTGAGCCCGGGACCAAAGCTCGGGAGGTGCCATCTGCAAAATAAAAATTGTCTCGCTGAGGTGGGCATACCCATGCTCGGGATGAAATAAATCACGGTTTCCAATCAAATACATTGCATATCCATGTCATATAACTATATAAAGTGTAGCTGCGAATAGTACACAGTGGATCTACATATCAAAATGAAAAGATATACATGAATAGTATCCATCTTCAAGAAGATAACAATGTCTGATGGCTGGAGATGAGGTATTCAGAGCTCGAGAAACAACTTCAAGATATTCTAAAATCAGGTAGGAGTGTAATGTGAGTGTACATCTTCACTACCGAGAGGTCTTCGATGACTTGTTGGGGAACATCCAAGAGGATCTTGGTGATCAGGTAGAGAACTTCATTGATTTTGAACAAAGACTTTGATTGGAATTTCGGGATGGCCACAAATGAGGACAAGAGACAAACTCCAGAAGGGATGACTCAAGTTGGGTAAAACATTCCCTTGGATAATAGCATGGTGAAAGATGAGACTCAGGTAGCATGACATTGACATAAGTTCACGATGTAGGAGGCAACACAAACTCTCCATATGTTTGGAAGAATAACCAAATGGAGGAGGACACAACTCTATGTTACAAGAACAAATCCCTAAGGTCATATTAAATCCCAGAGCTTGACGAACAAATGGAAGGATGTTCTTTGTCCAAGGGTGACTCATTGTGCTTCCATAAAAAGAAAATACTTTTTCCATCCTCTTTTTGGGGTATATTTGATTTTTTTTTGTCTTTTTCAATAATTTGAAAGCTTGAAAAAGAATAAAAGAATGCTACATTACAAAGGAGGAACAAGTGTCGCAAACATACTAGTTCCAAGCGCGAGGAATACACTAATGCTCAAAGCAAGGAAACATGTGCAGTAAAAGGACACTCGGGAAAATTCCTCCATGGGTCAAGGTGTCAAGACGCAGAGGCAAATTGCTACAAGGCTTGTGTATAAGGAATGCTTCAAAGGTTCAGTTGAGAGCCACATGGAGCCAACATTAGGCCAAATATGCAGGAATGCTAATGCGATTAAAAGGACACAATGATAATGTCCTTCAATGTAATTTTAAATGAGCTCGGAGAAGGTAAGCTCAGTGGTTTTTCATTTTTAGAGAGTCTGAAAAAGCGCAAAAGAAGACTCCATTGGGGTACCTTTTTTGAAGATAGTCTATTTGGTTCAAAAAAGGGGTAAATTAGCACCGAAAATATGTCTATTCAAAACCATTTTAATGAGTATGATAAAGACAATATCACCAAGAAATCTTTTCAATTTTAGGAGTCTGAAAAGAGCTTAACTATGGACTCGCTTCCCTTTTCTAGATTTAGTTTCCTTATCCCGAAAAAGATGAAATTTACTGAGGAGAACTCTCCTGGCGAGACGAATCTCCCAAGGTGTACAATTTTCCTCCTTAATCTACTGCCTGAAAAAAGGGGTAAACTCATGCCAGTAGATATTTTTCTAAACCAATTAACGAGTGTGAAAGAACAAGCTCACTCAACGTTGTTTTCGATTTTAAGGAGTCAGAAAAGAGCTTAACTATGGACTCTGTAATGGACGTTCTTATGGACCAGTTTAACGAGTGTGAAGAAACAAGCTCACTCGACGATCTTTTCACTTTTAGGGAGTCTGGATAGAGCTTAACTATGGACTCTGTGGGGGTTCCTTTTTCCTAAATTTAGTCCCTCAGGCCCAAAAAAGGGTTAAACTTATACTTGAGAATACTCTTCTAGTGAACCGAAGTTCCTAGAGTATACCTTTGTTCGTAGAATTGACCATCTAGACCAAAAAAGGGGTAAACTACCATCGGACAGACATGCCTTCAAATTTTAGTTTGGCGAGCGTGAAGGGAAACAAGAACACTCGACAATCTTTTCATGTTTAGAGGGTCTGGAAAGGGCTTAAAAGAAGACCCATTTGTTTTTTGGGAGTCTCGAGGGTGAGGCCAAGAGTGATAATACATCATCCATGTGAAGGCTCAAACTCATAATCAAGACAAGACTAAAAGGACTCCCGAGCCTATAGTCATTAGCGACAGCATGGACACCAAAATGCAAACAGGATCTACTTAGGGAATCCATGTGAGGGTAGGCTCTACCACTAAATTATGACACTTCTAGAGCAACAATGATGGTTCTGTGTCACAATTCAGTGGGGTTGATCCTATGGTAAAGCGAAAAGGACAACGAGATGCAACAAGTGGAGGTGGAATCCTAACTTAAATGCACAAATTTGTAATAAATGACTTTTCACCAAAGGACCATAAAAGTGCCCCAACTCCCAAAAAGTTCCTCTAACCAAAAGTAAAGTGTATCATAACATCCAATGAGAAACTCAAGAACCACGTTACATGATTTTCAAGCCAGATAAAACAACAACGGGGGTAAAAAAATGACAAAAAGGGCCAAAAAATTCTATAAATAAAATCTGGAAACTCATTATCACCATTGCAAATTGAGAATCGAACAAAAAGCCAAAAACACCTCTTTGTGAAAGAAGTTGATTCCGGGAGCTTCAGTGGATGAAACAAACTTTCGCTTGGACTAAGTAAGTACAAACTAGTCCCTCTTGCATTCCCAATTTTCCTTTTGTCATTTTTTGTTTTTTTGGAGAGGTGCACACCTTTAAAAAGGTCGGCCCTGCATGTACGTGGGTTGTCCAAGAACAACTCGCGTATGCACATGGGCAGTGAAAATTATGCATGCGTACATACACAATTGTCCTCAATACAGCCCACATACATCCTACAACATATGAAAATGTTTAAAAAGAATCATTTGAATCTCCTTTGAACTTGTCATTTTGTAGGATGTATGTCCGTTGGAGAGAGAGAGAGAGAATGAGGACATTGATTCAATAGTCGAGGAAGACCGAGCTGTTGTCGCCACATTAAAATAATGCAGGTTGTGGAAATTATTTCGATGTGCACTCATGCAGGCACAGCCCAGGTTGTTGAATGCCTTGGTGGATTACTAGCACCTAGATGCATAGGCTTTAATGCTCGAGGGACAGTCGTTGAATCCAATGACTAAAGATATTTATTTTCTAACTGACCTCTCAAGGAGAGGGGAACCAGTCAACCTTTGTGCTTTTCCCTCTGGGCCTCACAACATTTCTGAGTTGATTGAACAACATTGTGAGGTCGAAACAGATAAAGTGGGTTCCCAGGTACTGATCCACAAAATCACCAACCTATCACTGAAAGTGATAGTTTTACTTATTGGGCGGATCACTGGATCCACGGCTTTACATCAGGCCTCCTGGGAGAATATGCATTGTGCAGTACAATGCTTAAATGCACGAGTGTTCAATTGGAGTACAACCATGCTAGAGTGCATGAAGAGACAACTCACAGATTGTCGTGGGAGAAACAACAAGAACTTCGGGTTCGAGATTGTTCTTTTCTCTTTCTTCTTCGAGAGGGTACCCAATATTAGTCCCCAAGAGACTATACGGGGGCATGTGGCCTCCTTCCCAACAATGTGCAGGTGGGAAATATTATTTCCACAACATGGGGAGGGAGGACCATCGAGGCCTTCGATGATACATTTTTTGACTGGTGGTCTCGGCAGATTCTAGGTATAGAGGACTACCCCTATGTCGAGATCAACTTCTCCAGAGATCCTGACATGCTCGTACCTCTCGGAGCGGAGCAAGGAGAATTAGGTATGTTTTTTCTTTAAAAGTTTTTTTATTTTTTATTTCTTTTATATATATCATTTTTATGTGTACCAGAGCACCTGACAACTATGTATCTGTTATGTACATATGTGGGACCAATGCATCCAGTTGATTTTGTGTGAAGCAGGTGTCATCCATGACCAGAGGTAGAAACAACAACCACTAGACTAGAAGCATCAACGGGTGTACCTCCAGTCGGAGAGGTTGAGAGAGTTTTGAGACGAGTGGAGTAGAACCTGTCCACACTCACTCATATTGTTCCTATGACCAAGATCGAGGATCTCCCACCATCTATGCAGCCTCATGTTTTTGGGGTGCCACGGACCTGGGTCTAGCTATTTCAGCGTTTGGAAAAAGTTGTAGTCCACACTGGCAGGGCCAATAGGCCTCGTGCTTATCTTAGGGTGGACCGTTTACATGCCAAGGGAACTCTTTTTATATTTTTGAGGGCATAAGCCCTGCGTTATATACCAGACTCATTATTTTTTGAGGCGCTTGCACCCACCTATGTACTCTAATACTTTCGATATATATATATATATTTATGTCTTATGGGTTACATTTATTTACAAATGTATTTACATGTGTATGTGTGTGCCTTTTCTTTACATGTGTATGTGTGTTCTTTTTCTTTACATGTGTGCATTATGCCAATCTAATACTTGATTAGCTAGAGTATCTGTCATTTGATTCAATCTCCTAGGAAAATGGATATACATAATGTAATCAAAACAACATTCTAAGAGACGTACCCTAAGGAATCGTCGATGTAGAGTAGGATTGTAAACATGGTAAACCCCATTTAACTGGGATAGAACCAATTTTGCATCTAGGTATACCCAGAGGTAAGAGATACCATGCGACAAAGGGTCATGAAGAAACTCTATTACTGCACTGTATTCGACGACATTGTTTATGGCATCACCTAAACAGATACCTCCAAAAGATAACAACTGGCCTTGAGGTGTGAAAATCACCCAAGTTGCAGAAGCAAGCCTCATAGTATGTCGGCTAGCACCATCCGCAAATCCAACGAACATGTCTGATTCACTTGACATCTGCCACAGTGAAAAGATAACATCAAAATGACACTTCCATAAAACCAAAAAGATAAAAACTAAAAAAATGTATAAGAACTATACATATGTATAAGAAGTCACCCAAGGCGACCCACCTACGAGTAATACTTCTTGAGGTAGATCCCATTTCTAGGCTCCACTAAAGATTTTCAATCAAATTCAACCAAACAATAAGTGCCCTTCTTTAAAAGTTCCTTCACGATGAACGGCCTGAACCACATGGGCTTGAACTTGCCTGCTCCCAAGGGATCCTTATCTTGGTCATACACTAGGACTAGGTTGTCTTCGGAGAAATCTGAGAACAAACAGACTGATCATACTGACACTTGACTCTTTTCTTGTGAGCCTCATTAGCCAAGGCTACCACGTTGTTTCTCATCGAGCTGCTCGAGATATAATAATCGTTCCTCAAGCGGTCAAGTGTCTGGAAATAACTGTACTTCCAACTTAAGAGATGGGATCTGGCATTCTATAGGCAAGATTGCTTCCAACCCATAAACAAGTTTAAAAGGTGAGAAATTGTTGGGCCCGAGATATGATCATCTTCATGATGTTATTATACATTTTTTTCCATATGTATATATGCATTTTTTATCTTTCAAAGGAGCTTTTTGAAGAATTTTATGGTAAAATGATACAATCAGCATGAGGTACGTATAATTCGTGTTTTCTGATTCAATCAAGTTTAATTTATCATATTTTATGGTTTCCAAGAGTTAATTCATGTTTTGTTGCTATTACAGGGAAAAACGCACCATGTTTCTTGGTCTAGCACTCGTTCCAGCACTTGATCCAACACTTGTTCCGGTACTTGATCTGACACTCGTTCCGGCACCCAATATTACACAAAAACACAAGGCAAGTTGGCGGTTATCGTATTGGCGGCCAATGGTGGAAAAATTGAGCACATGTCTTTTTTTTTTCATCACCCCCTTCAGCTAGTAATCTCAAGACAACTCGATTTCAGTTGTCCAAATAGGGCGCTTATTGGGTTCCTCCGTTTTGTTAGTTATGGCCTCATTTAATGTAATTTTCCGAATTTAGAGGTGGTTCGACCCTCCTGTGGTTGACCACCTGGGTTGTGAGATTATAAATACCAATACCATGATCATTAGAATGTTAACCAAGTAGCATAAGCATTAGAATTGCCAGAAAAACGATTTTGCTTTGTTTCTAGTTATACATTGCCAGAATAGTGCCAAAACTACGTTTTTGGATTTTTATGGTGAATTTGGCTTGCTGATGTCGTGGTGTGCTTTTAGACAGTGACCACGAATTTCTATGGGGCCCACCAGTAGTCTGGTAACTGTCTTCATGTCTATTTTGCATTTTTCTAATTTAAATTGTCTTTTCATTTTCTTGTGCATGTATATTTTTATTTAATTAATTAGTTTGTTGTAGCTTACTGTTTTACTTCTTTTTGTAGGTTAGATGATGATTTGTGATAGTATGTGCTGATTTTATAGATTAGAAAAGGCTTGCATGTCTCTAAGTCTCTTTACTAATTCCGTGTGCAATTAAAAAGTGTCTCTCTCATTATACTAACCCCGCATGTAGTTAGATGATAAATTGTGCTTTCTTTTATATTTTTACAGTCAAGCTTAGAACAAATTTTTAATTAGAACAGAGCATAGTTTTAATCTAAGTTTCTTCTGACAAAGATTGATGGATGGATAGATTTGCTTCCAGTTTTTGAATCATAGCTTGCTTACTTCAGTTTTAGATAGATTTCACTTGCTTAGTTATTGGTTAAATGTAATT
>ML783847.1:545169-567080 GCA_009831015.1 Picea engelmannii
AAGATGCAATTGAATTTTTTTAATTAGATAATGATGATCTCATCATGATGTTGATGGTTTATACATGAATATGTAGGGTATTTAACATTACTTTTATCATGGCTAAGTTTTCATTGGATTGTTTACTTCACACCTTTCATTTTGACATTGAAATTAGTATTGAGCTTATACCATTAGAACTGTCCTTTGTTGTCAAGTGTCATCGAGATATCATCCGTCACCACTGAAGGCATTCACACAACCACAAGCATTACATTTGAGTGTTTCATAGGTTAAAGTTAGTTTCTTGCTTTCATAAGTTAGAAAAGATAGTTTCTTGTTTTCATAAGTTTAGTTGATAGTCTTTCTTACTTTCAATAGAATAGATTTCCTTTCATGCATTGCATTGATCATTTAAACTTCCTTTCACGCAAGAGAAATAGTTTTGCATTAGAAATTTAGTTCACTTGCCTCTTAGGCTAGGTAGTTGTTCAATGAGAAGTCTTTGCTTACTTGTCTTTTGCTTTATGCTTTTGCTTGCTTGTCTATTTTCTTTAATAGGTTAGTTAGGTGATTTTGCTTGCTTGTCTATTTGCTTTAATAGGTTAGATAGGTGCCTTTGCGTACTTTCTTATTTATTTGCTTTCATAGGGTAGTTGCTCATTGAATGTAGGTTGGCAAGTTAAAGGTAGTTTGCTTTCATCATTTTCTTAGTATGCTTAGTAGTTTACCTTTGCTTACTATCATGAACTAGTTTTCTTTACATAGAGTTTTCATTCGCTTTCTTAGGAACTATCCATCAGACCTTGGCCCAAAATTACTTAGGTTACCTAGTTTCAATTTTCTTAGTAGGGTTTGTTCATTAGATAGTTTTACCTGAGTAGATTATCCCTAGATAGCATCTTTCCTTAGTTAGTCTACACTCCTACCAACCTTATACCTTTGGCATATATTTTTCTACAACTCTAAGTTTACTTACCCCGGGTTGACAATTTAATTGAGGGTAGTTTAGTGTCCTTTTTAGTACATATAAATCACCTAATAGAAACCAGTGGCAGTCTTTACAAACATTTGGTAGGCCCATAATGTCGAGTATAAAATCAAATGCCAATTTGACTTGGCCGAATTAATCGTTCATTGTAGAATGGTATTGAGTGACTTATTCACAACTTCCACTTGACCATTCACTTGTGGGTAATAAGGTGATGAGTGTTCTTGCCTCAACCCAAGATTTGATGTTAATTCAGACATCATTTTGTTCTGAAAGTGACTGCCATGGTCAGTGACAATATCCTTCAGGATGTTGAACCTTGCTATTATCTGATTAAACAAGAAGATAGTTGTTGTCTCTCCATCATCCTTGAATGTGGACATAGCTTCGACCCACTTGATAAAGTAGTCTACTACTACGATGATATAACAATGCCCCCTAGATAAGTGGGGGTGGAATGTACTATAATCAATCCCCCACTTGGTGAAGGGGCCAATTGTAATGGCGAGAAACATGGGAGCAGGATGTGCCCTCATATTCTGTGAGAAGATCTAACACGGGTGGCACTTTTGATCGATTCAACACAATCTTTGATTAACGTTGGCCAATAATAATCAACTCGTAGAATCTTTTGGGTTGTTGCCAACCCAGAAAAATGACCACCACATGCTCCAGTGTGGTAGTCATTAAGCATGAGTTCTACTTCTTCATGGGTGAGACATCGATGAAGGATGCAATCTATACCTCGACGATACAAAATGTCTTCGAGAAAAAGATAGTTTTTTGCCTGATGGCGTATACGTCGACGCTCTTCACGAGAAGAAGAAACGAGGTACTTCAAATTCTGGAGATAGACTAGTATATCTCCATACCAAGGATCCAAATATCTGATCAAAAACATATCTCCTTTAATAGGAAACTCTTTGGGTATAACATCACCTGACTTGACCGGAAGTTCCGAGATGAGTTCTGCAAAGACCAACGAATTTTTGGATTTCGCCGAAACAAAATCCAAGTCAAATTCCTAGAGGATAACTATCCATATACTGATATTTCCTCTGATTACGTGTCATGTCAATACACATTGGAATGGATTCACAACGACAATGACGGTGGTCTTGCGAAACAGGATATAGTGATGGAACTATTGGACAACATGAACTGCTTCCAACACAAGTTTCTCAACATGAGAGTAGTTGAGTTATGGTCCAACCAAGCCTCAACTCAGGTAATAAATCACGTGCTCTTCAAGGAAATTGTCTTCTTGAACCAAGACCATGCCGATGGTTGACTCTGCAACAGTCAAATACAATAAGAAATATTTATTATAATTGGGTGGTCGAAGCAAGGGGGAAGACATGAGGGCGCATTTCAACACTTCGAAAGAGCACTGAGTGACTTCGTCCCAATGGAAAGGAATGTCCTTCTTTAGTAAATGCATGAACCCTTTTGTGATCTTGGAATATTTTGCGATGAAATGCAGTAAAAAAATTTCTTCTCCTTGTAAACTCTAAAGCTAAGGGACTGTGCACGGGGGAGGCAACTGAACTATTACCTCAACCTTTAAAGGATCGACCATGATCCATGTTTTCAAAACTATTAAGTCTAACAAATGACTTGGGGTCATGCAAAAACTACATTTCTTTGGATTCAAGCGAATCCAATAGTAGCGACATCGCTCAAAGATAAGTTGGAGGTGTGTGGGATGATCATCTCTCTTGCGAGATCGTGACACTAAATCATCTAATTAAACCTCAACTAGATGTTTGAGATCGTGGAAAGCAAAGGACATGGCCTGCTGAAATGTGGCTCCAACATTCTTCAAGACAAAAGGCATCTTCTGATAAACAAATGTACCCCACTGACAGATAAATGTTGTTTTATGTTGGTCCTCATGTTTCATCTTTATCTGATTGTATCCCGAGAAAAAATCCATGAAATAAAATACCTCACAGCCTGTGCATTCATCAACAATCTGGTCAATAAATGGAGTGGGGAAATTATCCTTTGGACAGGCCTTTTTCAAATCATGGAAGTCTGTACATATGCGAATCATACCCTATTTTTTGTTGACTGGAACGAGATTTGGCACCCATTGAGTCAATTGGACAGGGTATATGAAACCATCTTTGAGTAGTTTTTCTACTTCAACCTTAATAGTTGTTTCTTTCTGAGGATTAACTGGACAAAGCTTCTTCTGGACCGGCTTAGTGTCAGGGTAATTTGTGATTTCATGTTCAACGATTCTTGGATCAATGCTTAACATTTCCTCATAAGACCAGGAAAAAATGTCGCGTAATTCATTAAACAAATCTGTATAGATTTGAATCTCCTCAGAGGAACAATCCTCTCTGATGAAGACATTATCCATGATGCCAAGGGTTCTAGAGATATTAATAGGTATCATTTTAGTGATGGTTTCCATATTACCCTCAGCATAAACTGTGTATGTAGCTAGAGGATTAATAAGACAAGACCTATCTCTAGTCATAGTCAACACAAATTATCCTTCCTCTATTCTTACTAACTCTGGGAGGAAGTATGATCTTTGATGGATATCATCCCAGGGTCTATCCGGACCAGTCAACACCTCAAAAATCGCCTCGTCAGAGGGCAATACCAAGTCTAAGGAATTGGTAGTGGCAAGGGAACCTTGAGCCCAAGCAGGCTCGAGAACCAGATCTAACTCTGGTGCAGGAGTTAGATCGGGGTCGGTTGAAGCTTGCTAGACTATAGAGTACACAACTTCTAGCACAGATAAGGGAATGGACATGCCATGGTGCCCTATCCCTTCCATCATGGCTGATGGGGAAGGAACAATCCACAGATCATTAAAGTAAGCCATGCAAAATGATGACACTGAAAATATTTCAGCCTTAGGCTGGTCAGGGACACCCGATATCATTTTGACATCACCAGAAGGAGGCGGGTAATCGAAAGTACCCATGAGAGGTGGGCACAAACCAACCCCTAGGTTTGACGATGCTAGGCTGTGGGTTATCAATCATCGGGACCGTGGATGCCCCTGATGGAGGGTCAGGTCTGGAGAAAGACAATTGATCAATGGTCACGATTCAGCCCTCATGTGGAAACAACAAGACCCAAAAAAATGTAGCAACCACTGCATGCATGGCATATGTCCAACGCCTTCCTAATAGGAGGTTGTAGTCGACAGGCACATTTACCACTTCAACTTCGATGCACAAGGTCTTCCCTCCTAACTGCACGGGGCAAGAAGGAATGATTCCATGTGGTCTAAAATAACGACCATCGAAATCTGTGAGAATATTAGGTGAAGGAGACAGAATGGGTTGGCCAATGGCCTTCCAGCACACCAATGACATCACCCATGTCGAGGCACCCTCATCAACCATCGTGCGAAAAATATTTCGGGTAGATGATTTTGTGGGGTGAGCCACTACTATCTGAAATGTGACATGGTATGGGAGATGGGGTTTCAAGTCAGTTGTATGAAGCGTGATAGTTATCGGATTACATGTCTCAACAGATCCTAAGGTAGCTAACAGAGCCTTTCTCTGCGAAGGGTAGCTCTGAAGGACCTCCAAAGAAGACATCACGCAAGGGGTTTGTGACAAATATTCCACCACAGTGTAGTTCTGGGCGACCCTCGTGTTTGGATTATGTGAATCTTTATTGAACGCCCCTTTCGGGATGCATGTCATTGTTTCACCCATCATTCTCTTGATCTGGAGAGGAACATAGGGGTTTTTGGCTTCCTTTCCCTTTTCTGCAGTACTTGGTGTTTTGTAATCATGTGCCCTAGTAGCTATGTGGGATTCACCTTTTGACATATAAATTTTCGAAGTCGAGGGATTGCTAGATGACAAAGGGTGTCCCTGACTTCCCCTATCCATGTTCACAGATACTTGAGTTATATGTTTCCCATTAGGAAATGGGTTCATTAACACTGCAGGATGTCGTTGTGCCAATAAATTTTGGGCCTCCACAAGTCGAGGGAATAGGTGAGTCGAGTGGTCCTCTGCGTAGAGGTTCCATGGACACTTCAAATTCTTTCTCTCTGTGTTTTCCCCTCTAGCATTATTGGTGGGTTTTTTTATCCCCCTTACCCTTCTTTCTCTTCTTTTTCTTCCCTTCGGTCTGTTGTCTGGCATTTGGGTTTGTCGATTTCACGTTGTGTACTTATGACGTCTGAGTAGGGGGAGAAATTGAACTAGGAGTTGGGTTGGCCACTGTCTACGGTATTGAAAAATGTTTCAATTGGTTTGACAATGGATCAATGGGATTTTATTGTACTGAACCAACAATGTCGTCAGCATGTGGTCCAGACTTATGTCTGGTCTTATCAAGAATAGACCATGGTGCATCTAGAAAAACTTTGTAAAGAAAACCAGACTGAGAGTAAATAAACTCTAGATGTTGAGCTCTCATTATCGCTTCCTCCTTCGAAAAGACCCCCGACGTTGCCACATCCTTGGATAGATGGGGTACCAATCACTAAAGGAACCATTCTAGCAGGAATGCTAGTGGAACTGGTACTTTAATCAAACTTTTTCGGCACCACCATTCTCGGATGTAATCAGATATATGGTCAACTTTTGTCTACTCAAAGTTGGCCAAAATTTTTGTGTCGACATCGTATCTTACAGGTAATTGAAAATGGCTTAAAAACACCATTTCCAATTCACCAAAAGTAGATTATCTTGAGTGGTTGAGATCGATGTACCATTTCGCATCACTTCTTATAAGAGTGCGTTGAAACAGATGCAACTGAATAGATTCATCCCTCAAAGAATTGGACGAGCACCATAGATAAAATGTGGTCACATGATCGCCTGGATATTCGTTAGGCTTGCCTTCAAACTTTGGAATGTCCAAGGGAAACTTGGCCGGCATGGAAGACCAATGTGGATCATGATAGATTGGGTCATTCAGTAACCTTGACAAGTCTGGAAAATGCAAAGTTTCCAGAAACAATAGCTTAGGTTGTTGAGTATGTAGAAGAGGATAGGAGCCTGGGATTTGGTAGACACAAGGTTGCTAGGAAAAGTTAGGCTATTGGCCTGGGTTCTGGTAAAAACCATGGCCTAGGTCGACATTCGGATGCTACCCTTATTGAGACGTCATCAACTGACTCCCGTAGTAGGACGTTGAGAGCTGAGAGGGGATTGATCCTACATAGTGTTCCAAAGTTTATAGAAAGGGTTGACCCCTTCCAATCTAATGGGCATAGGTCCTGAGCCTTGCCCGGGGTTCCATTGACCATGGAAGGGGTTTCCATCGGTCGACATCCCTAACAAGGGAACTGATCCCTACCACGGATTCCAAGGTCCTTGAGAAGTGTGTGCCCCCTGTGCAGGAATAGTACCCTACGTAGGATTTTGTGATCCAAAACTAGGGTTTCCCCTGACTAAGGTGACGAGAATGCGTTGTTACCAAACACGTCGAACAAAGAGAATGGAAAAGAACCCATCACTATGGTACTATAAGAAGGTCCTTGATTACCTACTCCAGACAAGTTGTAGTTCATGGTTGGGCATATGGGTTGTTGAGGAGCGTCATCGAGCGAGGGAGACGATGGAGGTATATGACCCATGCCATAAGGAAAAGCATTATAAGGGGCTGAGGTGCCCCCCATGGACCCTTGCAGAGGAGAGTTTGAGCTCACTTCCCCCAGACCCAAAGTATGTAAGGTGGAGTAGGAGAGGACCGAGTTTGTGTCAAAGTTGGGCATCCTGTATGAAAACGGAGGGCCCGTCGCACTGTGCTTAAACGGTGCAGTGATCACCTCCATGTACGGAATCAGACCACTACCCAAGGTAGAGGCGTTCGAGACCGTAGTGTCCCGGACCTGTGAAGGTGAGTTAGGAGGTGGAATGCCCCTAGTTGTGGTAGTCGTAGAGGGAGTATGAGGACTTCTTGACGAAGTAGCAACATTTTCTTCCATTATTTCTTGTAGGATTATCTGACGCTCGTGATGCATTCCCTTGGAGGGGAAATCTGTATCAGAAGTGGCGTCGAAAATTTAGTGATCAGAGAGTTATATGGACTAAGAGCTTCCACTCCAAAGTCATAAATAGTTGGTCCCTCCGGAAATGAATGATCTCCTCTCGGAGATGGCTCAGGTACAACTTCCTGTGGCTCGGTCGCTTCAAATGACCCTTCTTGGTCAAGTCTTCACCTTCGCGGTGGCTGTAGTGGATCCAAGCTAACCGGCGGTAGGCCCAAAATCCTTCATGACTGATGGAGCTCTTGATCATACACTATGTGAGAGGATCAACAACACACTAAGTATTTCTATCGTTGAATACTAAAACACGCACTAGAAAAATATCCTATGAGATGCAATAAGAAAACCACTATTACTAGTTGGAAGAGTAGTTACAACAACCAACACTATAGAAACTTACCGGTGAAAATGTAACTCAAACATAGAATCACCCTCCTGGTATAATCTGCAAAGCATGGCCCAATGTCTGCCCTAGGTACCGATGTATACCCCTAAAGTCACATGTATAAGTCCCTAAAATCAAAGGCAACTAGGTTGCCAGCTCATGAGAAACTACTAGGAAGGTAAAATCGACAGTCGGGTGGACCGCAATGAGTAGGGTATCAAGCCCAAAACCTATCGAGGGTATCGAAATCAATTGTTCTGGAAGACGACTGAGGACCTCGAAGGGATTCGAGACCCACGAAGCTCTGTGGCAATTGCGATCAACAGAATCCCAAGATAAGTCCTCTATATGTGTTCCTCCACTATGATTGGTCTGGCTTTGGAGGGGTTATCTCCGCTACCTTTCCACACGCGACCTCATGTTTATCCCTTGTGTTAGAGGGGGGTCCCGGATAGTTTCCACATTACTATACTTTTTCACTCCCTGGCACATACTCCTATGTTTTTTTTATAGCATTGAAGAGTTTCCTCTCCAACTTAAATCAAGGCTCTCGCCTATCCTAGTTAATGGACCCTACAAACACAAAGTCTAATTAATTTTAATTAAGCGTTAATTTTAAGTGGTTTATCTTAATTCAAAGGAACAAAAATGAAACTGATGGTGTTTGTTAAGAGATGAAAGAGAAGAACAAATGTTGGAAACAAAATTACTTATTTTTTCAACAAACAAAGATTTGCAAATTGAACACTCTTTAACTAACTTTTCTTTCTAAGATATTTTAAAAGAAAAAACTCAATACTAAATTTCCCTTGACTACGAGCTACTTGAATTCCTAAGTATTCAGTAAAGAACTTAAGAAAACACTCTTCTTCCTGAAAAAATAGCTGACCTAACTACTTAACCAAACAAGAAATTGAAAACTTTTTTTTTATGCTCCAAAATAAGAAACTTGAAAATGAATTCTTTTCTTTTCTTCCAAAGAAAGTAAAAAGGGAAAAGTGAAGACAAGATGAGACCAAAAACCAACTTCTGGTCTACTACAGCTCGCAGAGAGTTACTAACAATACTAAACAAGTTAATCAGAAAAAACTCACAAAAATTGTCTCAAACCCTAATCAAGAAAACAAGAAATCTTGATAAAGAAAAAAAAGATAACTGTTATCAGACATAGGCTAAAAACTGTACGAAATAGAGACGAGGGATAAATCAAGAAAACCCCTGAGAAAAATGGCTTCATAGGAAAGAGGATGACTGCCTCTTCTTTAAAATAAAATTCTTGACATAAGCACACAACTGATACTTCAGCAGCCTGCGTATGTACGCGGGATACCAAAGATAGGGCGTGTATGTATGCGTGTATACCCACTGCAAGCTGCGTAGACCTCTGTGACTTCTCAAAAAATAAAAAATTAACAGTCAAGCACATGCAGGGAGTACTGGTATGGAAGACCAGAATCCCTTAAAGACACAGAAACTTACTAAAACTCAAAAACTGTAAATAAACCAATTAAAAATACCCAAAAACAAAAATCCCCTAAAAACCCTAGAGGCTCCCCAGTATGGTCACCAATTCTTCTATAGTGGGAAAACCCCCCTACGAACTACACTAGGGTTCTAAAGTGAAGGCAGAGCTAACCGTTTAAAGTCTCCTACTTTTAACCACTATCCCAACAACACCCCACATTCATATATAAAGTACAAAGTATAGGGATTCGATAGTCTTACCTTGAACTCCACGTTCGGTGTTGATCCTAATGCATTATGTCACTTCTCGACTACAAATATCCTCCCAAGGCTGACCTTCATTCACCAAAAGACAAACAAGAAATTGTGAACAAACATTCTATATATGGATTAATGGGTTAGATGTCATAACAAAATGTAAATCATACATAGAGATAAAACACATCATATGGAGGGACGACAAAAGTACTTCTTTATATTAATCTCATAATGTCACTTTCAAAACAAGATCGACGACTTCTCCTCGAACCCGGTCCTGGGCTCCTCTTCACCAAGCTCCAACTGCTTCCACGTATCCTTCTTCTCTCACACTTCTCTCTAGAGAATAGGCATAGGTTTATGGATGAGGAAAAAGGGAAAGAATGGGGAATTCTTGCTCAAACTCACAATGTGGTTACAAATTCTTGGGGCAAGGGGAGATTAGGAAATGGCCAGAGTTTCAATGCTTTCATTCTTCTCCCTATAATGGGACCCCAACACCTTCTTTTATATGCCAAAAAGATAGTTATTCGGTTGGGTGATGGGCTATGGGCGGTCAATTGGTTAGGAAACTACCCAAAAGCCTGTATTCCCTTCCAACTTTTTATTTTTTGCAACTTTTGTGGGTATACATGGGCTATAATGGTGCAGCTAGTGTACGCACATGTGCAGTAATGGTGCATCTAGCGTACATACATGGGAATTGGTGGTGCAAGGTGCGTACATCTTCAAAAATTTAGTTTTTAAGGAGAGCTATTCAATATTGTCTTGGAAAAAATAATAAGTAAGATGGCCTGCTGTTAGGTATGCATTTCTGGTGAAAATTAGGGTTATAACACCTGACCATGACTCCATAAGGGTAAATTGAATCACACTCCTTAGCCACTGTCACCTTCAACAGTTTAGAAAATGCTTTGCCTCACACCAGATTTGCTCATAACAAAAAAATAGTTAGCAATCCCAACACCAAGAAGCGTCATGCCTCCCACATATGTTGTATTTATCTTGTGCCTAGGTATTTCCACTCCTTTCCCTCCTTGGGGAAATTCACAGCTTTACAAATCCCTTATTTTTAGGGGTTTCTAGTGGCAAAAATCAGCCTCTTCCACTTGTAAAAATCAGCTCTGAGTTAACTCAAGCTTGTTCCCCACTCATTGATGCATGCACGCCTACCACGGGCACGTCCACTCTCACAGGATCTTCTTCCTTCTCGGCCCGAAGAACTCTAAGGTTCTTCTATTTCCCTATCGGGAAATCATCTCCCACAGTTCTCTCGTGCGATCCCCCTTCCTTGTTTTATCGGGGAATCAGAACTCGTGACTTTGCAAGTTCAAAGGTTGAACACTGGGTCCTCAGATCCCCGAGACCCGAGGGTCAGTCAACTCGCTGACTTTTTCCCTGAAGGATTTCGCTACTCGCGACCTCGCTACTCGCGATACCAAACTTTTGGTTCTCCAAGCTCCGATACCCGAGGCTCTGAAACTTGCGACCTCGTTCCCTCACGACTTCGCTTCTCACGAGGTCGAATAACTTCTACGTCGACTCCCGAGGTCCGAGATGCTGAGACTCGCGACTTCGCGATTTTCGTGGCCAAGTTCTCGAGCCTTATCTCGCGAGGCTCCGATGCACGATTCCACGTGCGGATCCAACGGTCATCCTATGGCCTAGATCCAATGGCTATCCACCTTCTCGCTCCTCGCGTCCTCGCGACTTGTGGTACCCAATACTTGGGCTCTCACCCGGCGCGCTCCCGAGTTCACGAGATATCTAGATCTCTGCCACCTGTCCTTCTCAGATGGATGGCTCACATCCTCTCACCACTTCGCTGCTTCGCGTCCTTGCGTCTCGCGACTTTGAATACCCAATACTTGGGCTTTCACTATGCGAGATCCCGAGTTTGCGAGATCACCGATCTCTACCACCTGTCCTACTCAGATGGATGGCTCCAATCTTCTCACCACTTCACTGCTTCACGTCCTCGCGTCTCGCGACTTTTAACACCCAATACTTGGGCTCTCAACCTGCGAACTCCCGACTTCACGAGATCCCTCAATCTCCCGCCACCTGTCCTTCTTAGATGGACGACTCAGATCTTCTCGCCACTTCGAAACCTTCTCGCCGTAACCTCCTTACACCTCTACAAGATCTGACGATCCTCGGAACTTCGCGAAATCTACTCAGAGGATTTCGACCGTCCGTTCTCCTTCTATAATCCACAAAACTAAACAAGTATCTCCCCACGGGACTCCTTCACTGCCTCGCCAACCTGTGGCGCTTCTTTACAACTTCAATTCGCACTTATCTCCACTGATCTTCGGCGACTCAGAGGTCTATCCTATCTGAGCTTTACTCGATTTCTTCAACCTCAACGAGGTTCCTTACATGCACTCCTTGCGGCAAATCTCGAACACTTCTAAGTGTTAAGTTCGCCTGACTCTGCGCACACCTGCAGCAGTAGCCCTTCAATACTTTACGCAGTTTCATGACTGAGATTCCTCTTAGCCTGTGCACTCCTTGCACGGCTTCAACAACTCGCTTCCACTTTTGAGAGCTTTGAGAACAAGAGTTTACTCTCTGAGCCTTCTGTCAACACACTCCTTGTGGACGACTTCAACTGCACTCCTTGTAGGAATCCTTGCTCAAAAGAGAAACAATTGCAACTCACCTCACTTCCTCTCAGATTTCAATATTGACCCATGAAATCATACACATAGCATAATAACAAATGCATAAAAGGAAGTAATTCTTAGAGCATTCAAAACACATGCACAGAGAATAACACAACAACCATGAATCTGAATCAACTTCTTCTATTAATTCAAGATCTGTACATGGGTGTTTTCTACAACTCTCTGCTATTCTCCTCTGCTCTAGATTCTTCTAACTCTTCCTGAACTATCAACAACTTCTTCCATGATACAATGAGGGTGTCTATATCCCGTTTCCCTCTTCCTTCTAGAATTGTCTAATCTACGAATTCAATTCTATCTACCTGCAAGTACTACTATAAATGCCTCTGTCTATCTCAGACGAGAGCGTATGGCTCGAGGTCTGATTACATTTTTACCAAGGCGCCTAAATTAAATGATCTCATTTATATTCAGCGCATCAACTTCAAGGGAAAATTTAAAAATTCAAAAACTTGCGCTGGACGTCCTCCAGCTGTCTTCTGCTTCCACGTTGGTTTTGCTTGTCGTGAGGGATGCTCCTGCATCACTCATGGAGTCATAGTCATCTATTTTTAACCTGACTGTTCCATTTGTCTTCCAACATTTAATTTATTAAAACGTTTGTCTCATGCATGTGTCCATCAAAAGAGGACAGCTGGGAAAGTCAAACCTTTTCCCAATAGTCATAAAATAATAATTACATGATCCAAAATTCTAAATTCGGGTTTTCCATAAATGGAAATTTATTTCTAAATTCAACTTGGAATTTAATTTCTAATAATTTGAGGATATCATAATTTTATTCCAATGAATTTAACGCACAACACAACCGATATTGGTGAACTAT
Source organism: Picea engelmannii (assembly GCA_009831015.1). NCBI lineage: Eukaryota > Viridiplantae > Streptophyta > Pinopsida > Pinales > Pinaceae > Picea > Picea engelmannii. The sequence continues at coordinate 557,752 of ML783847.1, forward strand.
ACATTCAATAAATTGCTAAGATGCATGGTGTACCTAAGACAATTTTGACTGACAAAGATTCCAAGTTCAAATCGAACTTTTGGAAAGGGATATTCAAATGATTTGGAATAAGTTTGAAATTTAGCGCATCATATCACCTTGAGACAAATGGACAAATAGAGAGGTAAAATCGGGTGATTGAAGACATGTTGAGGATGTATGTGATGGATAATACATAAAAATGTTAAGACTACCTCCAGTTTGTAGATTTTGCTTACAACAATGGGTATCAATCATCTTTAAAGATGATCCCATTTGAGACATGTTATGGTAGAAATTGAAACACTTCAGTGAGTTGCGACAACCCAATAGACTGTGCAATAGTTGGGCCAGATATGCTCCAGGAAATGGAAGAGCATATGGTAAAGATAAGGAAAAATTTAAAGGTTACCCAAAACAGGAATAAAATATTCATATATAAAGGCATAACCAAGAGAGACTTTAAAGTGGGTGACCATGTGTCCTTAAAAGTCAAATCCATACGCAGTTCCATGATGTTGGGGAACTATTATAAGTTGGAAGCACGCTACTATGGACCATTTGAAATACTAGAGAGGATTGATCCTATCAAATATATTCTTTCATTTCCTACATCCTTGTGTATTCATAATGTTTTCCATGTATAATTTCTTAAAAAGTACATACCTGATGCTAATCATATTATTGATTGGAATGTGATTCAGGTGGATCCATAAGGCAATTTTCGAGTGTGATCGATTTTCATATTGGATCAAAACATCAAACAACTCTAAAATAGATCCATGGATCTGGTAAGAGTCCAATCGACCTGGTATGATTATGAGGATGCAACGTGAGAGTGCAAGGATTGGGTAGAGTATACGCATATGTTTGAAGTTTTTTGAAGTTTTTTTTGTACAAGTGTATATAATTCATTGAGGATATTGCATAAATAAGAGGGAGGGTGATGTAATGTCCCTAATCTGAAACCATTTGTAGTTGTACATATAGTTTGGTGAGTTTTTGGCACCAATTATTGGTTTTGCATGCACCTCAGTAGTGCACGAGAATTGTTATCAAGAAATGGTGTGCACATTTCATAGTGATTTGTTCACCTAGGTAAGTGCACATGCTTGCACATCAAAGGTAGGGTGCCACATTTTACATTGCTGCAGGAACTTGAGTAAGTGTGTGGGGATTGTTGGAAACACTGAGAGGGGCGGAGAGAATCAATATTACCCTTTTTCAACAATTAGCAATTACTTTGATATTTTATTAATTACCACAATAGATCAACAATAGACTTGTATTTAAAATCAATTATATAAATATAATTAATATGAATTACAAGGTTTTATAAAGAATAGTGAAGGACACCAATCCTTTTTAGAGAACCAACTCTAGGAGACACAAATCCCCTTCTTTAGGGCACCAACCCTAGGAAGCACCAATTCCCTTGTGTTTAGGGCAACAACCCTAGGAAGCACCAACTCCCTTCTCTTTAGGGCACCAACCCTAGGAAGCACCAACTCGCTTGTCTTTAGGGAACCAACCCTAGAAAGCACCAAATTCATTATCTAGTAAAGGATATTAATCTTTCCTTTCTCCTCCCTTCCACCCCCACTGCATAAGTATCATTAGTTCCTCTTCTTGGAGTCTTGTTCTGCTTTTATCTTATGATCTGGACTGCAAATACACTTCTTCTTCATTGTTCTTTCTTGATTATATAGTCTTCCAACTGGTGTGAGCATTGAAGAATTGTGTCCCTTTGTTTGGACCATTGCACCTCTTTATTTAACTTAGAAATAATAACATTTGTTTTTCTTCCATTATTATTCATACATTATCGTGAAATCTTTTTGATTTAGTGACAGGGATTTTCATAAATCAATCACAGAAATGGATCGATTTCATTTTAACTCGGTCCCATGCCTCTTTATTTCATTCTCAAATTAAGTTGATATGATATTAGATTTTTAATGAATTGCAAGTATTGGATTACTTAAGATAAATCAAGGCAAAGTCTGGATCCTTATCTGGTTCAACGTTCCTTCCTGATCAAGATAAAATTCTTATTTTGTGTGTTAAATTTCACACAAAACCACTTTGGGACCTCTATTCCATACGACCAGAGGAGGTTGCTAAGCACTAATCCAAATGAGTTCTTAATCCCTTATCAATATTTACGGTCGTGTTTTATTTTCACGTTGAGATGGACGGTTCTCGTTCACTTCAGAACTTCACCCTTCGGTGCTTCGAGACTTCGCCCTTTGTAGTATTTTAAATCTTCTGGAGAAAATTCTATGAGAGTGTTTATCAACACTTCCTTGCTTAATAATCTTCACCTGTCCAGGATCTAGGACTGTGGGCTAAGGCATAAAGGAGATCTCTCTCTTCGAGTATTCAACTATTCGTGACTCCGGGACTTCGGGATACTCGAACTATGAAGTAGTTCAATCCCTCTAACGGTTTATCTACCGAATAAGTCATAACACGATGTTGATCACTTATTATCGGTTAACCTTCCACTACCCTTGATCTAATGGTCATGAGAGAAACCAGAGGATCTTCGATCAACTACCAACATTAGTTCATGACCTCTCCCTTCAGTGCTTTGGGTAGTTTCCTATAGGAAAAACTGCATATCCTCGAAGGACATACTCATGCAGTGGCGTAGCTTGCTAACATTACTATTGATGTGGCACTGGTTTAGTGGCTGCCATGTGTCACGTTGATTCTTGAATTATGTATACCTAAAGTGCTAATTGGAACTTGACACTTTTCACCATTTGATTGTGCCACATGTCCTTGCTGACATGGATCTCTTGACGTGTCATATGTCTTTCTTCTTTGGATCATTACTCTATATCAGACAATCTAGCTTTCACCTGATTTCTTGATCCAACAACCCTTATTCACTTTGGTACTTCGGGGCTTCGTCCTTCAAGTGAACTTACATGTTTTAAAACCTTTTTCACCGAATTGATCAACACCGAAGTTGGCCACAATTGGACCCACCTATCCTCATCCAATGTTCACCATGCATTGCCTAGATCTGATGACCCTCATTCACTTCAAAAATTCGATGCTCCAAACTTATGGTGAACTTACATGTTTTTGACCCATTTTGGTCAAAGTGGTCAGTGTTGGATTTGACCACCGTTGGCCTGCCTATCCTCATCCAATGGTCACCATTCATTTCCAAGATCAGATGGCCCTCATTCACTTCAAGATTTTGGGGCTTCAACCTTCGGGTGAACTTACATGTTGACCATCTCCTTTCCTTTACTGTGATCTGACAATCCCAATATTTCACTCCAGATCAATGGCTGACGATATTTCATTTAATCCAAGACTTCAGGATATTTTTGGCTTACATTGTCCTTCCTTTAAACTTGATTGGATGGTTGATAATTCATCTAAAGTCCCTCCTTGATCTAATGATTGGCGTAATTTCGTGACTTTGTGAGTTAATTCCTCTGCCTTATCTCCAATGTACCGATACTTATGCTGTCCTTACAATTGGATTTGAACAGTGCTTCTAACTGATCTGATGGTTGCCATGGATGATTTTAGGGGATAAATTTTGCTCATGGGCTAATTTTCCATATTTTTTCCAAAAATGAGATTGGCTATTTTAAAAATGAATCGCCCAAATTCTATAGGATAAAATTATTTTACCTTAAAAATTGCCAAAAATTTATAAAAACTATATAAAATATTTATAAATTTCAATATTTTTACAAAAATATCGCCAAACATTTATAGTTGGCATATGAAGGATTAGTAAGATTCGCCAAGGTTTCTACATTTTAAAACAAATTTCCATCCTTAAAATCATCCCTGATGATTGCGATTACTCCCGAGAACTATATTAATGGAAAATATTCTTCCTTGATTCTTTTGGAGTTTTACTGTGGGGATTTCAATCCCGATAGATTTTCTTCAATGCGCTCTCCCTTTTCAGCTTCGATTAATGTCCTTCCTTCTAATATTTGGGTTTATATTGGATTCTTTTGCACCCTGTTGACATCAATGACAATATTGTACCATTGTATCCAACATTATCCCCTTTGACATTGATGGAAACCTTTTCTTTTTTTGAAATATTTTTATTTATGCTGCTTATCAACTTCCTCCCCCTTTGACAACAATGGCAGAGGGGATATTTCTTTGTTCCCCCTGTGGCAATGCTCCCCCTGACCATGTGCCCCTTTTCTTCTGATATGATTTTTATGGTTTTTAATGGGTTTTTTAATTACTCCCATTTTCTGTCGAAGATTTTCAAAAGTACTCCTGGGAAAAGGTTTTGTGAATATGTCTGCAATTTGTTATTTGATGTCTACATACACTATTTTAACCACTTTTTGGGTAACCTGATCTCTTAGAAAATGGTATTTAATTGGGATGTGTTTTTTTTTAGAATGAATTACTGGATTTTTAGAGATACTTATGGCACTAGTGTTATTACAATTAATAGTAATGGGATTATCATATCTTATTTGTAAATCTTATAATGTTTTCTTCATCCAAAGGACTTGTGTGCAATAGGATGAAGAAACAATGTATTCTGCCTCTGGTGTATATAGTCATGTGGATGTTTGTTTCTTATTTAGCCATGCTATAAGAAATTTTCCTAAGAAAAATTATCCTCCACTGGTGTTTTTCGTATCATATATACTACTGGTTCAATCTGCACCAATGTATGCGGTTAGATTGAAGTCTTTATCTTGTGGATACCATAATCCAAGTTTTAAGGTGCCTTTAACATACCTGAATATTCTCTTTACTGATTTTCTTTAGGTGCATATTGAAATCTCCCCACGAGTCATATAGCATGTATGATGTTAGGTCTTCTTGTTGTTGAATAGAGAAAACTTCCAACCATTCATTTGTACATCATTTGGTCCACTTTTGGTGAGTCATATTGTAGGCTTAGTTTACATCCAATGACCATAAGAGTACTCATAGGTTTATTTTCTTCCATTTGGAATTTGTTTATCATTTCCTTGATATATTTGTCTTGGGAAATGAATATTCCATTTTTTGTTTGATTTACTTGTAAACCTAAAAGGAAGGACAGTTCTCCTAGCATAGAAATTTCAAATTCTTCTTGCATTTTGGTTGCAAACTTTATTCTTAGTGTAGTAAGATTACTTCACAATATGACATCATCTACATATGCCACCACAAAAATCATGTTCTGATCCTCAATTTTGATGTATAAGTCGTTGTTAGTAGTCCCTCTCTTATATCCTTGTTTCTACAGGTACTGATCAAGCCTTGAGAACCATGCTCTAGGGATTGTTTAAGACCATACAGGGCCTTTTTTTATCTTAGACATAGTCCTAGTTTTTTGTTAACATGAATCCTTCTAGTTGCTCAATATAGACTTCTTCTTCTAGTGTTCCATTAAGGAATGCTGATTTGACATCCATCTGATAGATTTTTAAATTTCTGAAGCATGTGAATGCCATGAACATTCTAATGGCCTCAAGTCTTGTTATTGGAGTGAAAGTCTCTTCAAAATCAATACCTTCTACTTAGGAATATCCTTTGAAAACTAATATGGATTTTTTCTTTGTAATCTCCCTATTTTCATCTAGTTTTTTCTTGAAGATCCACTTGGTTCCTACCACATTCTTGTCCTTGGGTCTTGGAACTAGTTCCCAAGTCTGATTCTTATCTATTTGGTCTAGTTCTTCATTCATTACTTTTATCCAATATTTAATTTTGATATCTTCTTTAACTGTCTTAGGTTCTATTAGAGATACCATTGCTTGATTTCATTCAAAAGTGATTTTCCTTCTTGTTTCCACTCCTGCATTTTTATCTGCAATAATCTGACTTTCAGGATGATTATTTTGAACTCTTTTTGATGGAGCTTTTGGAAAGGGAGTTTCTTAATTGTATTTTTCATCAGTATATGGTTGAATTTCCTGTGTTTCATTATCATTATCTTCTTGTTGAGATTCTACATCATCATCTTCTTGTGGAGATTTTACATCATCATCTTCTTGTTGATATTTTTTATCAATGTCTTGGGATATGCTCTTTTTTAGATCATTTATATTTACATTGGTACTTTCCACTATCTTCAGCAGTCTAAGATTATAACATATTTATGATTTCTTATTATATGAATACCCTAAAAATATTCCTTCATCAGATCTTGGATCAAAATTTCCTAAGTTATCTTCATCATTCTTAATGTAACATTTACTTCCAAAAGTTCTAAAGTGTTTTACAGATGTTGGCCTCCTAAACCATAGTTCATAAGGGGTTTTGTCATGGTTGGGTCTCAACTGAGCTCTATTACGTATGTGGACTACTGTGTAGATTTCATCTCTCTAGAATTTGTCTGGAATCTTGGCTTCATTTAGCATGGTTCTTGTGGTTTCTTGAACTATTCATTTTTTCCTTTTTACCACTCCATTATGTTGAGGAGTCCTTGGAGATGAAAATTGTCTTTTGATACCATGATTTTTACATAATTGAATGAACTCTTTAGAGGTGAATTCTCCTCCATTGTCTGATCTCAGACATTTAATTTTGAGATCTGTTTCATTTTCTACAAGGGATTTGTATGTTTTAAACTTCTCAAAGGATTATGATTTTTCTTTTAGAAAGTATACCTAGGTCAATATTGTGTAATCATCAACAATAAACATAAAATACTATTCACCATAAGTAATTTTAGTTATGGTAGGTACACATAGATCCGTGTGAATAATTTATAATGGTTTTGTTGTGGAATGCTCTTTTGCTTTGAATCCAACTCCTATTTGCTTTCCTATTTGACAATGTTTACAAATAGAACCTGAAGGCTTAATCACTTTTGGCAGGTCCCTAACTTCCTCTTTCTCATTGTCTTTGTTCAAGTTTTCAAAGCTTAAATTTCCCAACCTTCTATGCCATAGACAAATTTCATCTACTTGGCTTAATTTTTTTTTTCCTTCTTCATCTATATTAAGGATGTACACATTGCTAGATGTTCTTCGTTCATCTGCCACTAACTTTCTAGTGTCCTTTTTTTCTCATCTCACATTTATGAGAATCAAAAGTAAGTATGTGACCCTGATCAAATATTTGAATTACAGTTAGGAGATTAGGTTTGAGATTTTGTACCAGAAGTACATCTTCTACTTTGGTTTTATTATTTCCTAAACTGATAGTGCCTTTTCCCAGTATTTTGGTTGACATATTATCTCCAAAAGTCACTTTTCCTTTTACTTTCTTGTTTAACTTGAAAAATTTTATTTGGTTTCCAGTCATGTGTTTGGAAGATCCATTGTATATATACCAACGACATCCTTGATTTATCACATATAAGTCTACATTGCACTCTGTTTTCTTTTTTTTTCCATACTTTTTTATTATTGGGAATATTTATATTTTTATCATATTTTGGCAATATACATTTACTAGATTTATGACCATAGTTGTTGCATTTGTAATATTCAACATTACAGTCTTGTAAGGGAGAGAAGGAGTTCTAATTTCTTCTTTTTGCATTATCCTTATTATTTCCATATCTTTGAACATTTGTTGGATTGTACTCTCTATGAGCTTTACAATGTATTGCTTTAAGTCCAAAATTTTTGCAAGAATATCAATAACCAAGGAAGATATATTGATTTTTATTGGAGGGATTCCTTTTGGTGATTCTATTCTTTTTTCTATCTTTTTCATTAGTATAAGGTGCAAATTTCTGTTTATTTGGGATAGTTTCAAATGGTATTGTTTTTGTTTTCTTTTATTTTCTATTTATGGGTTTCTTAAGAACATCTGCATAACTGATTTTGTAATTTTCTTGTTCTATAGTGGGATAATATCCCAGTCCTATCTTCTCATTTGATGATATCTTACTGCTAAGAATGTTATTCAATATTTTGAGCTATTTTCAAATTTAGAATCAATATCTTCTTTTTCTAGTTTCCCTTTTAGTTGAACTATTTCATCCTCCAATATCTTACACATTTTTTGTTTTTCACTGAGTTCTTTATTCAATATTTCTTCTTTTATTTTTGTTTCTTGGAGTTGATTTTTTAACTTAATAATCAATTTTTCTAACTCATTGATGGTTTTGGAAACTTCATTCTCACTTGATTTAGTAGCTTCTTCAATCTCTAGAAGCTCTTCCCTTAGTAACCTATTTTGTTTTTTATTTTTTCTTAGTTTGTCAATTACACGAAGGAATTTCTCTTCGAAGTTCACTTATTCTTCATCTTCTGAATGATTATCATCTTGATTTTATATTCCCATAAATAGAATCTCTGGCTCCTCTTCTTCATTTTCTTCCGATGAGCTACTATCTTCTTGGGTACAAAATGTTTTCTTTTTCTTGTAGAACTTATTTTTGTCATTAGTTTTGATTTTCTTCTTATTTTTTAAGGTTCTTTCATCATCACTTTTCTTCTTCTTAGTATAGGGACGTTTATTAGCAAAGTGTCCAATTTTTCCACAGTTGAAACATATTAGAGGAATCTTTCCTTTGTTTTTCCTAGTCCCTTTCTTGATTTACTTTATGAAGTTTGCAGTTTCTTCATCAGATATATTTGATAACTCGTCATTGGTCTTTTTCTTCTGCCTCATATTTGTTTTAGATTATTTAAAGGATATTTCTCTTTTTGATGGTTTTTCATTTCCTGTTCTCATCTGATATGCTATAAAAATTCCATGAAGCCGATCTACTATGAGCTTGTCAACTTCTAGCCTATCTTCAATTGTAGAAATTTTGACATCATATCTCATAGGTTGACCTTAATATCTTTTGTACAATAGATTTACAGGTAATTTCTTATCCCACTACTCTGATTGAATTGACTACCTCATCTACCGTATGAAAGTATTCAACAATGTTCTCTTCTTCTTTCATTTTCAAATTTCCAAACTGATTTCTATAGGTTTGTAGTTTGTCTTCTATGACTTTTCTATCTCCTTCATATACAATTTCCTATTTGTACCATATTTCTTTAGCTGAATTACAATGCATAACCTTCACAGAGATACAATTTGTCAATCCTCCTAGAATGGAATTAACTTCTCTTGAGTTTTCATTGCATCTTTTATTTCATGTAGTATCTGTGGGTGGATTGGATGGTGCAGTGTAACCATCTACAATATATTTCCATACATCAAAACCAAGAGCCAACATGAATCTTTTCATTCTTATTTTCCAGAGAGCATAACCACCTTCATTGAACAATGGTGCTTTGTTGGAATAAATTCCCTCTTGTTGATCCATTTCTTTTAGTATATACCATCCAGTTATTAGATTGTGTTGAAGGCACCTTCTCTGATACCAATTGTTGGAAATAATGAGAGGGGGG